>CABHPH010177788.1:0-37746 GCA_902168325.1 Peromyscus nudipes | reverse complement strand
GGCGGGGTACTTAAAAAGCAAGACTGTCTTTATATCACTGTTGTTTCCCACCAGATTCCCCATCCCCTGCTCCTTCCACATGACCACATGTGCCCCAGACACTGAAAGTCCTCTCTACTTGTGTTGTGCTTTTTATGGTAAGGAAACTGTGATACACAACTGACTACTTCCCTTAATGTGTGGGCTGCATCAGAGTGTCAAGCTAACTGCGTTGTTTTGCCATTGTGGCTCCAGTGTGGGAGGAGGTGCTGAAAATGGAGCCCAGGAAGTTTGGCAGAGTGGGCTCTTTAAGCCGAAGAAGTCGAGGAACAAAGAGGGATTATTCTGATCAATTGGTCAAAGGGGCAGAAGAAAAGTCTCAGGCTCCATCAAAGCCTCGCCAGCCAGCGGCGGCATGCATGCGTTTTAAGGCTGACATGGGAGAACTCATCTCAAAGCCCTAGAATGATTATATTGTAGTCTTGGATTTTTCTTCTGCTGTGGAATTGTTGACTACAGAGATATTTCTTGGGTTCATCTCTATTTCGCTAGTGTCTAGTCTAATGTTTGCAATATTAAATGCCTCTAATAAGCACTTTGATAAAAGCGTTCATTAAAAAGTGAACTAGTAAATTATGAGGTTAGTGAAGTAGCCAGTAAAGGCAGAAAGAACTAGTCACTTTGAAGCCAATAAGTTTTGAATAAGTCTTGAGTTTTCTAAATGTCAACATTTTAAAATTGTGATTTTGTACAACTAATTGGTTCTAATAATAAATCAAAGTCCCTGGCTAACCTTATGCCAAAATTGCTAATAAAAATCAGTTGTTGGAATGGAGATGTAGCTCAGTGGTGGAGAGAGGAGTTGCCTAAGGTACGCAATGCTGGGTTCCATACCGAGTAACAGAAACCAGACAGTGTGGCGCACCTGTAAGTCCAACACTTGGGTGGATGAGACAGGATTCAAAGTTTGAGGCCATTATTAGCTACATTGCAGGTTTGAGGCCTGCCTGGGCTACATGAGAAAAAGACAAATCAGTTCTACAGTCACCATTTTCAAAAACTCTAAATTCAAGTCTGGGGTGTTGCTCAGTGGTTAAAACACTTTCCATGTAAGCATGAGGACCAGGGTTTAATTTCTTAGCACCCTGTAAAATCCAGGTCGATCCACCTGGAACCCCAGTATGAGAGGCAGAGGCAGGATTCCCAGAACAAGCTGCCTCACCAGGCTAGCTGAACCGGTGAGCTTCCGGTTCAAGTAAAAGACTTTGACTCAGTGTCTAAGATGGAGACTAATTGTGGAAGGCAACTGACAGCGACCCTGGGTTGCTGTACACACATGCACAACCCTGGGTTGCCGTACACACACATGCACAACCTTGGGTTGCTGTACACACACACACGCACAACCTTGGGTTGCCATACACACACACGCACAACCTTGGGTTGCTGTACACACACATGCACAACCTTGGGTTGCTGTACACACACACACACACACACAACCTTGGGTTGCTGTACACATACATGCACAACCTTGGGTTGCCGTACACACACACACGCACAACCTTGGGTTGCCATACACACACACACGCACAACCTTGGGTTGCCGTACACACACATGCACAACCTTGGGTTGCCATACACACACACGCACAACCTTGGGTTGCTGTACACATACATGCACAACCTTGGGTTGTCGTACACACACGTGCACAACCTTGGGTTGCCGTACACACACATGCACAAGCACTAGCATGCATATTCTCCTATACAAATGCAGACCTACAAACACACGTGTGATCATGGACACACATATGCAAAAGAAAAAGTGTGAAGTTGGAATGCAGGAGATTTTGTCTCAAAAATCCAAATATCAAACAAAGAAATAAAAACAACTTTTTAAAAAATTGTAAATTCCTGCATGTGTGCAGATCCATTCATCAAAACACACACTGAATACAAGTCATCGAGATACTCCCTGCTCTTTTCATTTACAAAGTATTTCTAAACACGGGGCACTCCATCATAAGAGGGATCAAGGCTCGAGAAACACACTGATTCATAGAATATTGGCGAGCAAGATTCCAGAATCTTTGCCTTTAAATGAGTAACTGCCCAGGTGTCTCCTTTCTCATTCCTAAATATTTAGCAAGCACTTTAAAAAAAATTATTCTTTGTGTCTTTCACATCATGCATCTCCATCCCATTCATTTCCCTGTCCCTTTGTGTCCACCTTCTGCCCTTGCAACCCACCCCCTGCCCCCCAATTAAGTAAAATTTAAGAGAAAAAAAGAAGAAAAGAGAGAAGGAAAAAGATTAATCTTGTCATGGAAGCTGCAGTGTGACACGGTGAGTCATGCAGTCAACCCTTTTGTCTGTGTGTCTTTACTTGACAGTGTTCACTGCACAGAGTCAATGGTCTGGTTCGAGGCCTCTGGTTTCTGCTACCCTATGGGTGCTGGACCCCCACTGGAACTCCTCTTGGATATCCTGCTGTTGCCCTGTGTTGTGGAAATTCTGCAGCTTTGGGTCTGCAGGACCGTTCCCTTCACGTGCTCCAGCAGATCACAGATAGGGTGGATGTTGGGGTGGGCCAACTCATAACTCTGGTTCTAGGCCTGGGTAGTTGCAGGGATGGTCAGACCATGGGCTCTCCCTTGTCCTCACCACCAGGGTGAGCTCTCCAGCATTGCCTGGACAAATTTACCCCTTGCAGAGATGAGAAAGGGGCGGGGCCAGGACTCCTGCCTTTCCGTCCTCAGGGTTAGATCCTCCACACCTACACCTTCAGGGTCAGCTCTACTCGGTTACCCAGGTGTGGCATAGGGACCACTCTCCTGAGTGCTGCTGCTGCTGAGGAGCAGGAGCAGGGCCAGCTCTTCCACCTGCTTCAGACGCTAATGGACAGGGGGTGGGGTGAGGGCATCTCTCTCCTGTCCATACTGCCATGTGACAGATGAATAATGGGGACAGCTCTCTCATGCTAACAACTATGGGGCTGGCTCACCCAGACCTCCACCAACAGGCTTGGCTCTACTGTGCTGCCCAGGAGAGGTGCAGGGCCTGCTCTCCCGAGTGTTGCAGCAGGCAGGGTCAGCTCTTCCACCCTTCTGACCTCAGGTTCAGCTCTCCCCCCTCAGGCCCTGATCTCCCCCTTCATCACATGACAGATAAGTAATGGGGAGAGAATCAAGCACTTCTGATAAGCAAGGCCCTATTAGTAAATCAGCAAATAATAAAAGTAATAGGAGATTATACCTCTGCAAGAGATGAAACCAGTCTTATAGAGAAACACAATGAAACATAGGTTAAGGCAGAATGGAAGGGCTGGGCTCAGAGGAGAGCTTCAGGAGCAGGGTTGGGGATGTTCAGGAAGAAAACTAGGATGTAAAGTTGTTTGGAAAGAGGTTCTGGATTTGTGTTGAAGTTACTGGCAAGCTCTCAGGAAGCAAGCGCTGAGAGTGGCTTAGGATTGTCTTCTACCCAGAAACTCACGGACATTGTAGGCGGCATGATCACATCATGCTAGAACCTTTGGAAGCTCTAACAGAACCACACCAAAGACTCTTGCTGGGCCAAACAACAGCATGAGTGTGTGTGTACATCCTCAAGTTTACATGTTGAATTGTTACTGTTCGGGGTGACAGTATAAAGAGGTGAGGCTCTGGGGAAGGTGGCTGGGTCCTGAGGGTGGGGCTTCATGATGGGATCAGTGTCTTTGTGAAAGAAACTCCAGAGAGAAGGCTCCTCCTTTCCACCACATGAGGTCACAGCTAGAAAGTGCCACTGAGGAACAGGCTCGAACAGGACACTGGAACTACTGGTACCTTGCTCTTAAACTTTCTATTCTCTAGAATTAAGAAAAATAAGTTTGTTTCTAAGCCACCTTGTTTAGGGCACTGTGATAGGACAGCTTGACTATAATAAGATAGCCCATCTAAAGTAGTTCAGCTTTGCCGGGAGATGTTTAAAGCTCTTGGCTTCTCTGCAGTCGGCCTGTTCATCACTTTAAAGCAGCACTAAGGATGTGGAACATTAACAGGTTGAACCTGCAGTACCCTCTGCTCACAGATTGTTGTGCTGGGGGGGAGTAGTCATGAGCACACCTCACAGTGCACTGTCTTGTTAAATCTCCCAAACAGATGGCACAGCCCACTCGAGTCACCCCTTCAATCACTCTAGCAGTCGCTTTGTGTAGCAGGAATCTTAAAAAGTTCTTATTAATAAGATCAAACCTGAGCCAGGCATTGGGGTGAACTCTGGAAGATCAGAGAAGCAGAACAAGCCACAGCCACCTCACCTTGCCAATTCCTCAGCTGATCCTGTTTCCTCAGACTGGAAGCTTCTGTGTCCTCATCCAAAATGGATCTCAGCTGAACTGTGTTGCTCAAAGCCTAAAAGCTTAACCAGCCTAGTTCCTGGTCCTCATGCCTTATATACCTTTCTGCTTCCTGCCATCACTTCCTGGAATTAAAGGCGTGAGTCACCATGCCTGACTGTTTCCAATGTGGCCTTGAACTCACAGAGATCCAGACGGATCTCTGCCTCCAGAATGCTAGGATTAAAGGCGTGTGTGCCTCCATTTTCTGGCCTCTATGTCTATCTAGTGGCTGTTCTGTTCTCTGACCCCAGATAAGTTTATTAGAGTGCACAATATTTTGGGGAACACAATACCACCACAGCTTTGTTTTTGGATGAACGTGAGTTTATCTAGCTTCTCTTTGGCACCATCAGTTTCAACAGCCAGCAGCAGGGTACCATGCCTAGTTTTCATCACGTCCTTGCCCCACACATGCTTTTACTTTCTTGGTTGAATATTTGAAGACCAATCTTGGACATCATATCATTTCACCTATAAATATTTCAGTATGCATCTCAATAAAAGGAGAGAGACTTGAGTGAGGGTTGTGCTGAGGGAAGAACTTCCAAATCAGAGTTTGGGAAGGGAGAGGAGGAGGTAGTGGCTTCCCAGCAGAGAGGCGCAGCAAACAACAAACACTGGTTCAACCAGTGACCAAAGTGGCATCAGTGGGACGGCCCATGTCTACGGCTTGCTGTGTGGTGCAATGAGCAAAGCACCAGTAGCATCTGTGTAAGACACGTAAGTCAGTTAGCAGTGACACACCCAGGGCTTCTTTCATTGTGGCAACTGTCCCAGAATAACAGAACATGTTCACAGTCGGAGAGCCTGCTGCCAGAGCTGCGGTGCTGAGCACAGTCAACTTGACACCCCCCCCCCCCCCCCCCCCCACCCCCCCCCCACCCCCTCACCCCCCGGTTAGAATCGCCTAGGAGACACACCTCTGGGCACACCAATGAGGGCACTTCCAGAGGGGTCTAACTGAGGGGAGGAGGGGAGGGGAGGGGAGGGGAGGGGAGAGGGGAGAGGAGGGGAGGGGAGGGGAGGGGAGAGAGAGAAAGAGAGAGGGAGAGAGAGAGAGAGAGCTCAGCAGCAGCATTCTCTCCTCTGCTGCCTGACTGCAGATATACAACCAGATGCCTCCAGCTCCTGCGGCCAGGCCTTCCACAACCTGAAAGTCTGTCCTCCTAAACTGTTAGCCCAGGTAAGCCCTTCCTTCCTTGTTGCTTTCGGGGAGTATTTTATCACAATAAGAAGACTCACCAATGCCAGGGCATTAGGAAGTTGGGCCGCATTTTTGTGACTTCTCAGTGGTCTGAAAGTGGAACAGAGGAGGGACAGGAAAACCACAACATCGCTGTCATGCTGAGGAGGAAACGTGATACTAAACCAGCTCAGAGAGAATATTTCGCATGACTTATTCAGAGATATTAGCACCATAATTGGAAATTCAAGCACCTTCCTGATGAGCATTAAGTTAAGGGTTATTCTGACTATCGACCTGGCTACCGGTCTCAGGTCAGCAAACGTTAGGCTTTCTTTAGTTTCATTCTCTCTCAGGCATTGCTCCAGTCCCCCTTTTTATAAAATGGAATAGTGAATCTTTGAATGGACTTGATACGGCCTTTTTCCTCACACTGTACCCAAGATTTATGGCAATAAACCTTTTTCTTCTGTTCATAATTAAATTATTGACAAATTCTGCTTCACTAGCACCTATCAAAACAACCATGGTTTATTCTTAGTATTATCTAATGTCCAGCCACACTTTATTTGCTTGCTGTATATAGATTATTCTTAAGCTTAGTAAAATTTGGAAAAGACAGCCTTCTCCCAGGCAGAGACTGGATGGCCCTGACTGACAATCTCTGGAGGAAACTATAGTATATATCAGTAATCCTAGCATGCGGGACGCTGAGGGAGGGGGACCGTAAGGCGAGAGCCAGCCTGTGTCCTATAACAAGAACCTGAGTGAAGGGAGGTGATAGATAGATAGATAGATAGATAGATAGATAGATAGATAGATAGATAGATAGATGATAGATGATAGATGATAGATGATAGATAGATAGATGAAAGATGGATGGATGGATGGATGGATGGATGGATGGATGGATGGATAGATAGATAGATAGATAGATAGATAGATGATAGGAGGGAGGGAGGGAGGAAGGGAGGAAGGGAGGGAGGGGGAGAGGGCAAGGAGAGTGGAGAAAGGTGAAGAGAAAGGAGAGGGGAAGGAAGAGAGAGGAGAGAAGGAAGAGCAAGGAAGGGGTGGGGAGGGAGAACAGAACGAGGGGTAAGCCTTGACTCTTTCAAACAACTCCAGATGTTCTCACACAGCTCGTATTCTTTATTTAGTATTATCGTGTGTGTATACATGAGTGTGTGAGGGATGCAGCTGCCACAGTGTGTGTGTGGAAGTCAGAAGGCAGCTTAGGGGAGCTGTTTTACCTTCCACCTTTATGTGAGTTCCGAGGACCAGGTCTTCTAGGCTTGGGGAGCAGGTCACCTCACCAGCCCCTTGGGCTTTTTTTTTACCATAGGAAAGTCAAACTCCATGATGCTCAAAGCAGGTACTCAATTCATGAGTTCTGAACTCTGTTCACTGGATGCTTTTGACCATTTGGACACTAATGACCCTGTCACTAGAGAAAAATGCACATCTGCACATTTATCATTTTTGTCCATAGAGTACTTGAGGCCTATCTGAAGGTCTAGGACCTGGATTTGGAGCACATGGCGATTTCTCACTCTGCTGTGCTCAAGGAGGCCACTATCAATAGGATCTGCGTGTTCCCTTGTTTCTTTAGAAGAGAACATTGTGTGTTGCCAAGACCCATGGACATGACAGGGAAGATAATCTGTAGTCACACGATGTAGTGGAAAAAGCCCTAGCCTTGGTAGCAGAAGACCTAGATTCTGCAAGGGTCTTTCAATATTTTAGAAAATCAGCCAGCTTCTTAGGGAGACAAAGGTTTACATTAGGAATTTATAGTTGGGAGAATCCTACAGAACTATCATTCTCGCCTTACAAATTTGGAAACTTAAATTTAGGTGAAATAGTACAGCTAAAGAAATATTCTGTTTATTCATATTTGACTTATGAACGTTCAATCTGGCTTCAGAATCAGGCTTGTCTCAATCTATAACCCATGCTCTTTTCCCTCAGATGACAATGGTGGTCTTCTAGCTATATCAGGGCACATCGTGGAAGTGACGGTCCCAGTTGTGTGGGCCTGAAAGAGTACATACCTTGGTCCTTATTGATTCTGTATATCTGACTTCTTAATAGGAAATTTCTAAGCTCCAAAAAAAAAAAAAACCTGAAAACTAAGGATTTTACTCTGTTGTCCAATTTCCACATTACAGAGTTGGCTAATAATGTTGACATTTTTGTGAGGGATAAAAAATGTGCAGGCGACTGGAGAGACAGCTCAGTGGTTAAGAGCACTTACTGCTCTTGAAGAGGACCCGCTTGATTCCCAGTCAGGCAGCTCACCTCTGCCAATAACTCCAGCTCCAGGAGATCTAATACCCTCTTCTGGCTTCTAAGGGAAACTCTATGGTGTGGGAGGGTACACATACCCCGCACAGACATGCTCAAACACACATAATGAAAAAATGGAGAATACATAGGAAATAGCTGTGTGAATTGTTAGGCATTATTCAGCCAGGAATACTAATATTAATCACTGTATAACAACTTCTGTCAAATATCTCCATGGCAAGGTCCAGGCTACAGGTGGTAATGTGTGCTGTACAACATGAGGGCACATGTTAAGATTCCCGATATCATCACCCTCCTGGGGGGAGGGGGAAACAACTCTAGCTTTGTTGGGCTCACTTCTGTGTGTTTGAGGCCAGCCTAAGCTAAAAGTTGAAAAATAAATCCTCCTAAAATCCAGGTGCAGTGGGAGTGTATCTGTAACTTCAGTGGTGGCAGCCTATGGGGGCGGTAGGGGATGGTGGGGGGTGGGAGGTGGTGGGGAATGGATCTATGGAGTTTATTGGCCATCCAGCCCAGCCAATCTGTAAACTCCATATTCTCTAAGAGACCCGAATTAAAGAGTAAAACAAAACAAAATACAAGATACGTAAAAGGTTCTCTGTGTTGACCTCTTGCCTCCACCCACAGGACATAAACATGTACCTGTACATACTTGTGCACCCATACATACACTGCAGCACCCTGCCACATACACACACCATCCCCACAACAATCAGCACACAACTTTGGCAGCATGTTTCTCACAGTGGAAAAAGCATGCTAGCTTTCAAATGGGTTTGGTTGATAGCTTAGATTTGAAAGCTCTATTTAATGGGTGATATCACAAAGTATTTCTGAATGTTCATTTATTAATACATTGTTAAATGCATAATCGGATTTTAAGCTTCTATGAATATATCTCCTCAAATTTTTATTTCAAGTAATCTACCTTTCTTAAGATCATTTTTTAAAAAAATGATAATTTGAAATAATTGAGAAATTTCAGATTTGATTATCAGGTTTATAATTAGCTAAAATATTCTTATAATTTTAGTTGGAGACAAAGCTTTCATATCTACGAATTTGAGTCTGGCTTTTCTTGTCCATCACTCATTTTGGTGAGTTGTCAAAACCATATGAAATGGTCTGTCTGGTGTAGCGGGGTCACAGGGAATGGCCTCGGGGTATGCTGAGGTATTTATAGTCTGGAACTTACAGTCAAGGAGAGATCCACAAGTTACTATCAAGTTGACTTGTGAGGGAGATAATTCTTTCCATAATTAAAAATGCAATTGTCCCTCCATCCCTTTTCCTGCAGCCTCCAGCCCTTGGTGAAAACATTTGACAAAAATGCCTCTGTGCTGTTTACATAGAGATTTAAAACATGATTCCCCATCACCTGACATGACAGCCATTTGTACGACATCAGCACTGTAGTGGGTACCATCTATCATGTGGTTGTCAGTTACTTCCGGTTGCTGTATCCCAGGCTCCTAAGAAAACAGCTTGAGGGAAGAAGAGCTTCAGTCCAAGGTCAGCTGGATCCCCTGCTTGGGACCAGAGGCTGGGCAGAACACCATGGTGGGGGGAGACACGGTGGTGGAGGCTGCTCACCTCACAGCATCCAGGAAGCACTAAGAGAAAGCCAGGGAGCTGTATTCTATCCAGGGTGTGCCTCTGGTGGCTTAATTCCTCCAGCTAGGTTCCACTTACTAGTTTCAGTCTCCTCCCAATAATGACGTCCAATTATGAATATGTCAATGGGCATTGATTAGTTCCGAGCCTTCATAATTTAAATACTTCTCAATGACTTGGTTGGTGCCCCAGCTAGACAGGAGTCTTTTGTGGGAACACTTCATATCCAGATCACAACATGGAAGATGTGTGCAGATTATAAGCAAATATTACAATATTTTATATAAAAGACTTGAGCACCTCTGCGTTTTATCCATAAGGAGGTTCTTGGGCCAGTTCTCCCTGGAGAGCAAGGGATAATTTATACATTGTAAGTGGAAGCATGTTTCCATTTCCATTTTCTTCTCATTTCTTTTTTTTTTAAACATAATTTTTTATTGATTCTTTGGGAACTTCACATAATGCACCCCAATCCCACTCATTTACCAGTCCCTTCATATCTGCCCTTCACCCCTTGCAGTGTCCCCTCAAGCGAAAAAAATTAATTAAAAGAAACCACTCCACTCCTCCGTCTTTCCTGCCTCTCCATCATCTCTTCATCCGTCTGAGTGGCACTGGGAGCCGTGGTGTGTCACACAGCAACCCTTTTGTCCAAACAGCTTTACTTGCAAATGGTCATTGCAATGAGTTGTTGGTCTGGCTTTAGGCCTCTGACTTCTGATACACCATCATCACTGGGCCCTCACTGAAACTCCTCTTGGATACTCTGCTGTTGCCCCAACTCATGGAGATCCCGTGGCTATGGTTCTACATGACCAGTCTCTTCACTCGTTCCAGTAGGTCATAGATGGGGTAGATGTTGGGGAGTGCCAACTCAAAGCACTAGATATGGGCCTGGATGATAGCTAAGTTGGTCAGTCAGGACCTCCACCAGGACCACACTCCTCAGGCCAGGGGTGGATCCAGCCCATGTCATTGGGTTCACCTCTCTGGCACCCATAATGAGGGGTGGGACCAACTTTCCTGGTGCAGCAGCCAGCGAGGTGCATGACCAGCTATCTCAGGGCCAGCCAAGGGCAGGTTAGAGCCAGCTCAGCATGGCCCTTGGATTTCAATATGAATGGTTCACCTGGCCCCCAGTGGTAACATGGGCCATGGACATCAACACATAGCCCAGATGTAGCAGAACCATGGACCAGACATGGACCTTGGCAGCAGCCTGGGCCCAGACATCCCCACGGCCCCAGGTGTCAGCACAGGCCACTCAGATCTTCAAGACCCTGGCAGCAGCATGGCTCTCTAGAACCTACATGACCCAGGTGGTGTCCAGATCCTGTGTATTCGTACGGCTTTCAGTGGTAACAGGAGCCATGACATCAGCACAGACCCTGGCTGAGGCAAGGCCATAGGCTGAGACATGGCTCTCAGCTGTAACACGAATCTTAAAAGTTCTTGTTAATAAAATCAAACCTGGAGCCGGGTATTGGGGTGAACGCTGAAAGATCAGAGAGACAGAACAAGCCACAGCAACCTCACCTCACCAATTCCTCAGCTGATCCTGTTTCCTCAGACTGGAAGCCTCTGAGTCCTCATCCGAATGGATCTCAGCTGAACTGCTTCTCGAAAGCCTGAAAGTTTAACCAGCCCTAGTTCCTGGTCCTCACGCCTTATATACCTTTCTGCTTTCTACCCTCACTTCCTGGGATTAAAGGCGTGAGTCACCATGCTTGGCTGTTTCCAGTGTGGCTTTTAAACTCACAGAGATCCAGATGGATCTCTGCCTCCCCAGTGATAGGATTAAGTGTGTATGCCACCATTTTCTGGCCTTTATATCTAGTGGCTATTCTGTTCTCTGACCCCAGATAAGTTTATTAGGGTGCATGATATATTGGGGAACACAATATCACCACACTCAGCAACAGCCCAGGCCAAGACATCACCGTGGCTCCAGGCTGCAGTGACGGACACTCACATCAGCCTCTTCCTCACCACCTTCTTCAATTCTGACTCCCTCCACAGCACGTGAACCACTCCGCTTCTCTTTCTCTCCCATTTCTTCACCATATATTTGCTCATCATAATGGCTCCTGCCCCAGTTGACTGGTGCCGGGTGGGCCTTTCTCTTCTTTTTCTTAAAATACGTATTTTGTATTTATTCTTTGAGAATTTTGTACATAATCATGTATAACTCCTGCCATAATCACCCCACCACATCTGCCTTCCAACTTCCTGTTGCACACTTAAGTGCACAGTTGCTGTGGTTTTGTACCCAAGACTTGCACAAGATCAAGCCAGTCAAAATCCCAGCATGGATGGAGGAGGTGGTCATGAAACCAACCCCTAACTGAGAAGCAACCTGCAGTTGACTTTTGCTGGGGAAGAGAGAGTCAGTTTTCTTCTAGGATATGAACCCTGGAAAGTTGCCCATTCTCCTGTGGGTGGCCCTGCACCCATGCACTTACTAGCAACACTAACACGACTCTGGGTTGAAAAGAACAGTTAATTTTCTCTTTCCAATCATATAGAAAAAAAAAAAAAAAAAAGAACCCTGCAGGATTCTCTTGCCTGCTTCGAACTTAAGGCACAGTATCACTTTCATCACCCAATCATCACAACTTCCTGCATTCTGGCTCTTGAACTGAGAAGGCCAATCACTGATCTGTTTTCTTTCCCACACAAAATCTACACTGAAAAGCACTCAGTATTGTCTTTGGTGAAACTGCGGAGTCGGGGAGTCATTTCTGTGGCTTTCTTCCACCCCCCTCTCCTATTCTCCCACTTCACAGAACTGTTCTTCTCAGACACGGGACATTTAAGGGATACTTTGTGGTTCTCAACCTGTGAGTAGAACCCCTCTGGGAGTCAAAAGACCCTTTCTCAACCGCCGCATATCAGATATTTACATTATGATTCGTAACAGTAGCAAAACTACAGTTCTAAAGTAGCAATGAAATAATTTTATGGTTGGGGTCTCCACAGCATGAGGAACTGTACTAAAGGGTCGCAGCGTTAGGAAGGTTGAGAACCACTGCTCTAGACTATCGACCTCTCAGGCTTCCAGGACCAAGGTAACCTTTTCTTTTCCCTTCCTCATGAGCCAAACTCTCAGCTCTCCAGACTGCCGGGCTCTGCTGGGTACTGACACCTGACCCTTATTATCGCCACTGTATTCTTTGTCACATTCTCCAGGATCCATTTTTCAATCTCTTCCTGCTTCCCAACCCTCACCACACATACAGTGTGTCTCTGCCTCCCCTTCATAGATGCAATAGAGGTGGGCAGCTGCTCAGGTATGTCTCACAGTGTACATCTGTTAATATTGTCCCTTGGGTGCTAAGCACGGTAGACACAAAAGAACAAGGCTGAGATGTGTGCAAGGCCCTAGTCTTGGCTGATGCTTAACCCCATTCTTTAAGATGAATCATTATCTTTACACCTTCCCCCTATGGCTGACAATGCTTTTTTTTTTCCAGATCATTTGCTTGGATTTCGATAGACCTGAGTTTCCACTGTAGTATACCATTTCCTGGGTGTATGACTTTGGGACAGTAATTGACTCTTCTAAATATAAATTCTTCTAAATGCATAATGACTATTGGTAGTGCTGAGGGTCAAACCCAGGCTTCATACATGCTAGGTAAGCACTCTGCCACTGACCCACACCCTTCACTTCTACATTATTGTTATTTTTGTGTGTGTGTGTGTGTGTTTGTGTGTGTGTATGTCTGTGTCTGTGTGTTTGTGTGTGTGTGTGTGCGTGTGCGTGTGTGTGTGTGTGTGTGTGTGTGTGTGTGTGTGTGTGTGTAAGTGCATGTGGGCACTTTCTGGGTGCAAGCACACATATGCCATGGTGTGGCTATGGATGTGACAACCTAGGGTGTCAATCTTAGCCTTATGCCACCTTTGGGACAAGATCCTTTGTTTTTCACTTCACTGTATCATAGGCTACCCGACCCATGAGTTTCTGGGAATTAGCCTGTTTCCACTCCGCATCTCACCATGGAATGCTGGGACTACAGGTGCACGCTACTGTGTCTGGCTTTCCATGGGCTCTGGGCATCTGAACTCAGATCCTCATTCTTGCTTGCATAGCAAGCAAATTACCCACTAAACCACCTCAAGATCCATCCCTCCCCAACTTTTAAATCAGGACACTAGCTCTTAACCTTGTGCTGCTATCATGTGGGTTAAATGAGAATGTCTGTAGAAGTTTGCCAGAGAATGTCCAGCAAAACTTCACTATCGATAGAATTTGTGATTCTAAGACTGAGGTCCTTCTGCTAAGGTCCCTAATTCATGATTCCAAGGCTGAGGTCCTTCTGCTGAGGTCCCTAATTCATGATTCCAAGGCTGAGGTCCTTCTGCTGAGGTCCCTAATTCATGATTCCAAGGCTGAGGTCCTTCTGCTGAGGTCCCTGTACATGATTCCAAGGCTGAGGTTCTGCAGCTGAGATCCCTGTACATGATTCCAAGGCTGAGGTTCTGCAGCTGAGATCCCTCTGCAGTGTTTCAGAAATGAGCCCTGTGTTCTGCTCAGTTCTTTCTGCGCCTTCTCATTTTCATTGTGCTTTTTCCAAACACGCATTTTTCTGTATTGACAGTTGGAATTTAATTCAAGCAGACCTCTGTGCCTTATAATAATCAAATTACAGACAAAAGCATGGGCACTGCAGCCCGAATCTGCGCCCACTCTCTGTTGCTTGGCCCTTTGCACCCCGTGTCCTTCTCGTCACCCCATGTTCTTTCTCTGCAGCGATAACCACAGGCATAGCAGTCGAAATAACAGCCTTTTCCCAAGTCTGTGCCCTGTGTCTGCAGCCTTATTTCCATTGTTCAATTTAATCACCACACTGAGTTTGCCTTATTATTATTCCTCAGTTGTACAGCAGAGAACATTTAAATCAACTTAAAATACTTGATTAAAAACTCTAAAGTTCAAAATGTTGGATGCAGAGATGCCTTGCCCTAAAGCCTGCTCCTACGTTAGCCTCGGGCAGCCACTAACTGACTTCTCCGCATCACAGAACTTTTATACACAAAATGATAGCTCTACCTATTTTGAACATTCCCTGTAAATTGAATATGCTTTTGTGCCTGGCTTCTTCCACATCACAGGGTGTTCTCAAGGTGCTTGTGTCTTGTCACGTGTCTGGGTACTTCACTCTCTTTCGAAAATTTATTTGATCATATTTTAATTTATTTAATTCTGATCATATTTTAGTTAGTGTGTGTGTGTGTGTGTGTGTGTGTGTGTGTGTGTGTGTGTGTGTGTAAGTACACAAACCTGTATGTGCCACACAGCGTCATGCATGGAGGTCAGAGAACAAAGTTTGAGGACTTGGTTCTCTCCTTCCTTGGTTTTAGGTCAGAAACTCTCAGGTCATTTCTTCCGTGCTGTGTGCGCCCGCTGACTGGCATGTGAGCTTCCAGGGATTCTCCTGCCTCCACATCTCACTCACTCACTGTAACAGCTGGGATTACAGATGAGGCTACTGCAGCTGGCTGACATGGGTTCAGGTCATCAGGTTTGCTCGCCTGCTGAGCCATCTCTCCAGCCCTTGACTCCTTCTCCTAATGGCCGGATAAGTGTGCTAGGCAGATGCCTCTTATGTGCACATTCATAAGTGGAGATTTGGAGATGATTCATCTTTTTCCCTGTCATGAATAATGGTGCTAGTGTAAGAAGTTTTCATGTTATGATGCCTTTCCAGTCTCCTTACTATTGGGTTGTATGATAACTGTAAATTTAATTTGTTTGGAAACTGCCAACCTATTTTCCAATGTGGCCATGTTTTCTATGTTACCAGAAGTACATATTCCTTTGTGTTATGAAGACTCATTGGCTTTGGGGCTTTTTCTGCAGCCATGGAAGGTTGTTCAGCTGGATTCTTGAGCCTAGAACTGCAGAATAAAGAGGACAATGGATTGAATGCAGTCCGGGAGGGAGCTTGTGCTGACTCCCTCGTTGCTGTAGTGGAATGCCTCATGGAAGCAGCTAAGGAAGAGGGGTTCGTTTTGGCTCTCGGTTTTACAAGGGGTTCAGCCCGTCATGGTGGACAGTGTGAGAACAGGAGCTCAAGGCATATGGTCACAGTGCCACCACAGTCAGGAGCAGAGTGACAGAGGGCTAGTGGACTCGCTTCCTCCTGCTTTCCTTCTTGCTCAGTCTGGATCCCTAGACCACAGTATGGGCCCCCACAATCCCGTCAATTAAATCTCTGGAGACAGCCAGAGGTAAATCTCCTTGGGGATTCTAAGTTCAGTCAAGCTGACAATGAAGAGTCACTATCCCATGGAGGCTCTTCCCCTTTGACGAGGTTTTGGCGTCCTCCGCTCTCCAGAAATGCCAGGCCATGTCAGCTTCTTGTAGGGGAAGTTTACCTCTTACAGTTTTCTAGCTGTTCCTAGTCTGTTTCCACGTGTGGTGATATATTGTCTCTCCCAATATAGTGTGCACCCTAGTAAAGCTTATCTGGGGATCAGAGGAAAAAGCCAGCCACTATATTAAACATAGAAGTCAGGCAGTGGTAGTACACACCTTTAATCCTAGCATTCAGGAGGCAGAGATCCATCTGGATGTCTGTGAGTTCAAGGTCACACTGGAAACAGAGCCAGGCATGGTGGCACACGCCTTGAATTCCAACACTACAGGTCTGGAGGTCTGGATAGACAGACAGGAAGTGACAGAGTTGGGCAGAGAGTGGAAGTGATGTAGCTGGGCAGAGAGAGGAAGTGAGATGCAGAGCAGAAAGGCATATAGGCATGGGTATACAGGAAGTAGGTCTCTTTGGCTGAGGATTTTCAAGTGGTAAGAACATGGCTGGCTTCTTTCTGCTTTTCTGATCTTTCAGCTTTCACCCAAATATCTGGCTCCAGGGTTTTTTTTTTTTTTATTAATAAGACTGTTTAGCAATTCGTCATACATCCGAGAGGTGTCTAAAATAAATGAGCTGTCTGCTCACAAGTATTTCCTGCCTCAGCCTTCATGGAAATGCATATTAATCACTGAAGTGAAACATGACTAAGTAAATAAAGTCAGCATTAAGTGATCCAAAAGTTAGAAGCAATTTGCCCTGAAGAATCCTTTTTGTTGTTTTTCTGCTGTGGACTTAGTGTTCTAAATATTTGTATAAAGTAATAAATATTATTGTTTTAAGGTAAAAGATAACTTTTTTCCCATCAACATAACATCATTTTTTTGTATCCCAAATCAAGGAAGACTGTAGTTTGGACTGTGGTGGCTCACTTAACTTTATGTGACTAAATATGTGTTTCCATCCAGTTTGTTCAGAGCACTCTCCTCCTCTTATCAGGAGAACCTATTACCACACTAATCACAGTGCTTCTCTCATCACGTGACTGAAACACTGGACAGGAACAACGTAAGGAAGGAGAGGCTCCTGGGTTTGGTTCACGGGTTCAGAGGTGGTCCTCCTGGTTGGACAGCGTGGCTGCTGGGAGAGCGCCATCACAAGGTGATGGAGTGAGGCAGCTTCTTCACATTTTAGTAACCAGTGATCTGGCTCAGAAGTGGCCTGGGCTATCAGCACCAAAGGCTAATCCTGGTGGCCTGTGTCTGCCAGCTAGGCCACATGTCCCGAAGGTTCCATAATCTCCCAAAAAAGAAACAACAACTCAAATAAACCTGCTGAGGACATGTAAGACTCAGACTGTGACATAGCCCTCCTGGACACCCAGGCTCCACCACCTCATCGTGCCGGATGCACGTAGTCTAACTCACAGAATCCTCATGTCATTAACGATTATCACACTAAAGGAAGTTACAGCCACTGTGCAGTGGCCAGAGTAAGCATCCCCATTTCCACAGGAGGACTGGGGCAGGGGGCTGGCAAGTATAAACAAACCAAAGGAACACCAGTACCAAAGGGACAGCACCCAAACCCGGAGCTCTGTGTCCAGATCTACAGCTTATGGTGGCATCGCCTGCCCTCTAACAGGCTTGGGTCCCTGACCCTATTGTCTTGGTGCCCGCAGCACACATAGGCTTTTGGTAAAGCTGACTAAACCTGATGCCTGTAACAATCCTTGGTGGAAGTTCTTGATATCATCAGCATCCTGGGGTCTCCACTGCAACTCACAGCTCCATGCACTAGGCCCTGCAGAGCCTCAATGCAGGGAGCTGAGCCCTGCTACATGTTGTGTGGTATCATTGGATTCTTTACTGTCTCCTTTATCCAAGCCTTCGTGCATCTGAACTCTTACATTATAAATAACTGTGAGAAGGGTACCATGTGGGCAATGCCAAATTCTGCTGTCAGCTTGAGATGGACCCTTGCCTCCTTGGATGTGGGTACATTGTAGCGGCCTCTGAGAGCTTACGCAGCTGAACTTGGGAAAACCTGTATGGTCAAGTTCAAGCAGAGTGCACCAGAGCCATGCCTACTTCAAGCACTCTCCTTTCAAAGGAATTTGCATGTTTTATGTCCTAGAATCTTCAGTGAGGAAGCTCTATCAACTCCCTCACCCCAAGGATCAGGGAACACCATGGAGGAGCGATCAGAAAGAATGTAAGAGCCAGAAGATGGGAAGTGGTTGATCTGCTGTCTGATGGACATGTCAGGCTGTTGCACGTGTATCTCATAGCAGATGTGGTTACCTGTGCAAGACCTGGACAAGTTCAAGCCAGTCCAAACCCCAGCATGGATGACATGGATGAGCAAACGGCCTTCTGAGGCCTTCCTGACCAAGGAGCTATAGGGTATCTGAGGAGGTGGCCCCTGATAAGTTCTCCATGCTCTAGTAGATGGTGCCATACACATGCACATGTAGACAACACTAGCCGGACAGACAGGGGGATACACACACACACACACACACACACACTATGAAGTTGGGAGGGGGCACATAATGGGGAGATCCAGAGAGAGTTGAAGGAAGGAAATAGGGGGGAGATGATCAAAATTCATTGTATACATGTATGAAATTCTCATATATTAAATTTTAAAAAGGAAAAAGGAAAACCTGTCTTTCTTACTCTACATTTGCATGCCACGAATTCAGTTTGCTTTTATTTTCACTTTCTTATTCAATTCTTCACGCATGCACAGTGTCTCGTTTTTTTAATTGAGGGCTTCAATGTCTTCCTTAGGATCCCATATTCAGGCACTCTTTGGATTTTAAACCTTGTGCAACCAATTTCACTAAAGTATTTTGTGGAAAAATGTGACAGGTGAAACTATTGTCAACAGAGTTGCACGTGGTGTGTGTGACAGAGACAAAGATGAGATAGAGTTACCCCCATTTTCTTCTGGCAATGCTAGTTGCTTATCTTATCTCCATTTTCATTGTTTTTTAATCACCTATAGACCAAACAAGAAATTAGAAAATGTTTTAATTGAAATAATCCTTGAAATATTAGGATCTAAAATGATGAAAATTTTATGAATTGTAGCAGAGTCAGGAAAATGGGATGAAACGGGATCAGGAAGAACAAACATGAGTTTAGTTGTGAACGCTCTGCCGAATAAAAGAAAATTTCAGTGTCAAAATATATCATACTCGTTAGGAAGGTGCTGGGAATTGAACCTAGGGCCTTGTACATGTTAAGCATGAGCCATACCACTAAGCTATATTTCCAGCTCCCTTCCTACTATTGTTGTTTTGCTTAAGAAAGAAAGCCAAAGTTATGATATCCATGAAACATTTTCCACGAATAACACACATGGGACTCATATGGGAGTGGTCAGAAAGCTAAACAAGTAGATTGGCCTTCCTTGATTGACGCCCTCAACAGCCACAAGCCAGTTCAATAGACTGCAAAGGTGTTGAGGCTCAGAAGAGACTGTAGCCCACATCCCATAAGCCACCAGCAGCGGCAGCTGTAAGGACTTGCTCCAGGGACTGGGGGAGAGAGCTAAGGGCACAGTCTTACTGGAGCCCACAGTATTTCTTTCTTGTGAGTAGCCTTAGGTGTGCGTGGAGACCCTGGATGGTCATTACAAAGGTCATGTCATTGTCCTTATAAAGATTATATGTGTGTGAGCTTGGGAGAACCTGGGCATCACAGAGAGTCTGTCTCTCAGTGCTCTTTTTTCCCCTAATTTGTTGGGGAATATTATTTTAAGGTGTGTTACTTTTGTTTATGTTGCATTTGTTTAATTCTGTGAAGCTGTGTTACTGTGCCTGTCTAAAACACCTGATGGTCTAATAAAGAGCTGAACAGCCAATGGTGAGGCAGGAGAAAGGATAGGTGGGGCTGGCAGGCAGAGAAAATTAATAGAAGGAGAAATGTGGGACAGAAGAAGAAAGAGCAAGAGAAAGAGGAGGATGCAAGGGGCCAGTCACCCAGCTACACAGCAAGCCATGGAGTAAGAAATAATGGAAAGTATATAGAAATAGAGAAAGTTAAAAGGTAGATCGGGGATAATATAAGTTAAGAAAAGCTGGCAAAGGCAGATCTTTGTGAGTTCGAGGTCAGCCTGGTCTACAGAGTGAGATCCAGGAAAGGCACCAAAACTACACTGAGAAACCCTGTCTCAAAAAAAAAAAAAAGAAAGGAAGGAAGAAAGAAAGAGAAAAGATGGCAAGAAACAAGCCAAGCTAAGACCAGACATTTATAATTAAGAATAAGCCTCCATGTGTGATTTATTTGGGAGCTGGGTGCCAGGCTCCCAACGGAACAAAAACAAACAACACTACTTTGTTTGAAGTCATAAGCCTTTGAGACTAAGATGAAGTTTGCAATTCATCCAGGTGAAGACTCCTTAGCCAGGTGGGACCCATGATTTCTAGCTTCTTGCCTTCATCCTAGGTCTGAGCAAGGAAGAGCCCCAAACAGAATGAAAAGAAATGCATGATGGCATGGAGAAAATGTTTATAAGGTATTTTAAGGTGAAAATTCATACACTATGATATGACATGACACTATGTTTTGGGTAAGGGGATAAAGAATGCATGTGTGTTACCTACCAGACAGCTTAGGTTTCAGCTGACCTCATGTATCTCTAGATGGGGCAGTTTGCAAGACATTTTCTCTTTGAGTTTTCATAAATTTCCCAGGTATTAAAAACAAATATACATAATTTGGGTGGCCAGAACAGAGCCAGTCCTCTCAGGAAGGAGGGCAAGAGTCCTAAGACTGTTGGGCCAGCCATCCTAGGCCACAAAGGCAAGAGCCTTGGAACCCTACAAGTTCCAAAGGGCAGGATGTGAAAGATATACCCAGGTTGAGCTGCAGTATGGTGAGGTGAGCATGGAAGGGCATATCTGCATCTGTGAGCCAGAATCTGGGTGATAAGACTGTGAAGGCCTCCGGGGTCTCCTTTGCTGGAGAAGGTTGAGTCCTTTCCCATTTCCCAGTGCTCTGACTGTTCAAGTGCTTGGGAATGCTGAACCAGGAGCCTTGTGCGTGCTTCTCTAGAGGCACGGAATGAGGCCTGTGGAGGAAGGCTTTCAGGAGGAAGCTTGCTTTACATCATACATTCTCCATGTCTGCCTGCCTTGACTGAAGAGCTGCTACCATGACCTGGAACGGAGCAGGAAAATGAAATCAAAGCTGTAAATAGATTGCTGGATGGATGGGGTAATCGCCTTCACTGAAGAGTGCCTCCTACTTTGAGAGGTCTCAATTTTCAGCCTGTAGGAATTCTAGTATTGAGTTGTTGCTGATCTTGATATAATCTCTGCCCTCAACAGGGAAGCATTCAGGTTTCCATTTCAGAGGAGGTAAAACTGGGAGGGCAGGGAGGTTGAATTACTTAGCAGAGTAGGACTCAATCTGGGCCTGTTTGATTTTCAGACCCAGGCCCTTACGAGGCCACTGTCTCCTTTTCTGTGCCTTGGAGTGACCAAAACTTGCTCAGTGTGCCCAGTCCAATGCTATAGGAGAAGGGAAAGTCTGGGTCTGGGTGTGCCCTTAAAATAGAACTAGGCATGAGCAGTTATTGTCAACCCCAAAACACAGCTTGCCTCAAACTAGTTTACTCTGGAGACAATTTATTCCAGGAAACATAGAGTCCAGTTGCCCTAATACTATGTTCCAATGTGGGAACAGTCTTAGGAAATTTTTCATTGACAGAACAAAGGAAGCCACAAATCAAGTCATTTATAAATTATTTTATTTGTAATTACCTGTGTGTGGTGGGGGAAGAGGGTGAGTGCATGTGAGTGCAGGTGCCCTTAGGGGCCAGGCCATCAGATCCCTCATGGAGATGCAGTTACTGATGCATGGGTTCTGGGAACTAACTGTGGTCCTCTGGAAGAACAGTGTGTGTTCTTAGCGACTGTCTCTGCAGCCTCTCAAGGCACTTAATAAAGAACTTGGTGGGAACACCAAGTAGGCAGGCATCCTGCTTGGTGTTTTCTGCCAACTTGACACAAGCTAGAGTCATCTGGGAAGCGGAAATGCCTCAAACTGGCCTGTAGGCAAGTCTGCGGGAGGGTCCAGCTCACGGACCACAGTGCCAACCTTGAGTGGTCCTGAGTTGTGAAGGAAAGCAGGCTGAGTGAGCTAAGAAGAGCGACTCAGTAAGCAACACTCCTCCGGGCCTCTGCATCAGCTCCTCCTTCCAGGCTCCTATTTTGAGTTCCTGCCCTGACTTCCTTTGATGATGGGTTGTAGTATAAAACTGTGAGCAAGAATAAACCCCATGCTCCTCAAGTTGCTTTTGGTCATGGTGTTTTATCACAGCAATAGAAACCTTAAGGAAGACAGCATGTTACAGTAAGTGAGGGCATCTGGGCCTTAGGCCTCAGATGCTATGTGATGACATTCTCAGCCTTTGGGTTGGGAGAAGCAAATGGCTTCTTAAGAATACATTTTAAAGATTTTGATAGTCAAAAGGATGTTAGGTCAGACATAGGGGAAGACAATGAGTGACTTTCAAAGTGACTAAAAGTAGCCCAAGATAATTTGCCTCTGGTGTGTAACATTCTAGTGCTCTTGGTCACAAAGTTCAGTCATTTGGTCTTGTAGAATCTTTAACATGGGTGTGGCTGCTCACACACACACCCCGACTTCAGTCCCACTGTTTATGCATTGTGGAACTAGGCAGCTGAATCACTTCCGTCTTCGTGTGTTTGTGATGGATAGATTTGTTTATTTACTTGGTTGACTCTACACAATTCAAGGAAATAGACATTACCTATTTGCCTGTGACCTATTAGTGAGACAGACTTGGGAGACATCTGCTTTGGAGACAGGGTTAGGTAGAGGAGTATAAGGATACAGGCTTTTGGAAACTGAGTTCTAATGGTGGAGCCTTGACTGTCAAAAGAAGTTCCCTTCCATTTCACCTCCACATCTCACACTGTCAGTTACACAGAGAACCTCAAACAACTTCATTGGGATTCTGGTAAGACTAGCCCTGATGTAGTTTCCGTCTAGTTAACTAGAAGGTTTGTATGTGAGTAAAGAACCCAACTTTGACAATAAAAGGTAGGGGTGAGGGGTTGTAGTTGGAGGGCAGAAGGAGAGGGATTAAGGGAAATTTTAAGTAGAGGATTTCTTTTCAAAAGATAACATGGTTTTGACTGATGCCGCTTTCAGTGTTCTGAGCACCCACAGTGAGCACATGTACCCACCCTCTCTACTCTCCCTTCCCACTGCACTTGGCCTTGGCTGGAGGCCATATCAATTCACTGCCCTTGTTGCTGCAGGGTGGTCAGTGAACACTGACTCACCCAGCCGCAGTTTGGGCACTGCCAGGTGACTGAGAAATCACCTTCCTCAACTTTCTCTTTTCAGAGAAACTTGCCTTTCTGGTGGCGATTGGTACAGAGAATTTGCATGCTTCATTTTTCATTCATCCTTCACTCCCTCTGTTTCTCCCTTTCTCCTCATTCTTCTTTCGTGTGCATGGCATGCACTGGCGTGTGTGTGTGTGTGTGTGTGTGTGTGTGTGTGTGTGTTCATGTTCAAGTGTGTGTGCTTACACATGTGCACATGAGCTGCAAGGTAGCTCATAGCCAGGTTTTGAATATCTTCCCAATAGCATGATCTGGGAATGCCCATCCTACCTCTTTTTCACCTGACTTCCATACCTGCTTCCCTAGGCCACTTCCTCACGTATCTGCTTCTAAAAGTCCTGCATGGTTTACATCTTTGCAAGCTGTCGTTCATTATTCCGAAACATGTGTAAGTGCCTGTCTATGATGCAAGAGTTCCCCAGTGTTCTCTGTAGACACTGCCTTGGGCTGTCACAGGCATGGGACCTCAGGAAGCTTGTTTGTATTATGGGATCCTGCTGACGACAGGCTGACTGGAACTGAAGAACATCCCTGACCCAACCTCAGTCACACAGGTTCTTTTCTCCAGGAATTTACATCTGGGCCTGACAAATGCCATGAACTACTAGGTGGGGTACCTGACTATGTAAAATACCTGTACCAAGATTTAGCACCAGCTGTCCCATTTAATCATCTGGCACTTAAAAAAATATGCAACTGTCTGTGCATATCAAGGAATATGAAAATATATATACCAAATGCCCCATTAATTCTGCTACTAGATATCCAGCCAAATAGATCCACAATTGGATTTATTTGGAGCCATTTTTGGAGATCATAAGAGCTGACCCTCAAATTTCTCTACCTCTTATTGCAAACTTTTACACAGGAAGTATGTGAAACCCACTTATGTAATATTCACTTACGTCTCAACCAGCCTCATGAAGACAGAATTTTTCAAGTTGTAGTTGACACAGTAATTGTGCATGTTTGTGGAGTAAAATGTGACAGAAAGCATGGTACATGTATACAGTAGGTAATGATCCAGTCAAGGCTATTAGGTGTATCTCCTGGAACATTTGCTTCTGTACTGGGGCTTTTGAACTTCCCTTTTCCAGTTCTCTATAAAATACATAAAAGTTGTGAGAAGTAGCTCGGTGGGTTAGACCCCTTGCCACCAAGCCTGATGGGCTGAGCTCAAGGCCTGGAAGCCCCTAGTGAAAGGAAAGAACTGATTCCTGAAATTTGTCCAATAACCCTAACACACCAATGTCCTGGCATACTTGCAACACCCTCCCCCTCCATACTCTACATAAATACAGAATTAAAACATAAAACATATAAAGAGTATTTGGTAGTTGACCAGAGTCACCCTACTGTAGGATGGAAGTCTAGAACAGTTCACCTCTCTAACTGTAGCTTGGTGACTCTTGTCTGACTCCCTCTGTCTCCTGTCCCTCACACGGCACAGCTGTATGACGTCGCTGCTCTCTCTGCTGCTGAGACAAGGTCTTGTTTCCACATGTGAGTGATGATATGCAGAGCGAGACTTTCTGGGCATGGCTTGTCGCTTCACAGTCTCCTCCAGTTCATCCACATTGCTGCAGATGACAGTATTTCATTCTTCGTGTGGCGGAGTGATATTCCATTGTGCACACAGAGCCCATTTTCTGTATCCATTTGTCGGACAGGGAACTCTTTGTCTGACTCTGAATCTCAGCAATTGCAAGGAGTGCTGGGGCTATACTGTCTCTTCGATACACTGACTGGAACTGCCGAATCATAAACTAATTTCAATTGAGAAACTTTCATACTCTTTTGCTATAACAGTTTACTTATTTACATTCCAGTCAACAATATGTAGGACTTCTCATTTCTCTGTATCCTCATCAGCTTTTATTGGTTTTGCCTTTTTGGTAAAGCCATTCAGGCAGAATGGTAACTCACAACAGTTTTGGTTTACAGCTCCTGACAATTAAAATGGTGAGTTTTAGTCACTTGTACATGACAAGATCAAGTTGTGAGTGAATCAGGGTTGCTCCTCACTGCCACTGGGCTTTACCTAGGATTATGTCAGAGGCTTCATTCTTCAGAATGAATTTATTTAACGTACAGTTGATGAAGAAATCCTTTGTTTAAAGCCCTCTTGCTGAGTGTTATGGGAGAAGGGAGGGGAAGAAAGTAAGTTTCCATCTGCCCCTGCTCCTGGGGAGCCAGCCAATGAGCAATGTGTAAAGAGGGCAAAGGTCAGAGCACTGTACCAAAGAAGGAAGAGCTGGAAGTTTGCATCCAGCAGCACTGGAAGGTTCTGCTTAGCTGCTTGTGTGTGCGGTTATCTATTATTCTTTCCATTTGTGGAAAGAATCAAGTGTGGCTGAAGCAGCATTCAAACCATGCCCAGCCTCCACAAACAGGCTCGTTTGAATCTAGATAAAACCTATCAGACATTCTGCATATTACAGCCCCCATTTGAATTCCTCTCCCAGCACCAATTTTCTAAGCCTTGCTTGCCCTTCTTTTTATTGTTTATCTACTTTGGAAACTAACAAAGAAATGGAGTGGGAAATGGAAAATTACTCTGCTGGAAAAGCCAACCTTTCTAAATGTGAATTTTCGATGCATTTAGAAATAGTCCACAGAATTTCTGAGTGTACTGGGATATCCCCACAAACAAGTATAACTGAAATAGTTCTCAGGCTAAGGAGAAAAGACTACAAGTAACACTTACTGACTGCTTACATGCTAGGCATTTATGCTAAGAGCTTAGATGTCGCTTCTTATTTAACAGTCAGAACATCTTTTGAATAATTGTGTCTTCTCTGTGTTGTGGAAGAGCAAATCGGGGCTTTGAGAAGTGCTGGGATGTATCCAAGGTCATTCGGGTCACTTGTGGTGGGGCTGGTGCTCTATCCAGGTCTGCCATGCAGGTCACTTGTAGCAGAGGCTGGCACAGTACCCAGATCTGACCACAAGGGTGTGAAGATTGTGTTTTTGATAAGTGCTCTCTCTTTAGTCCTTCAAGGAGTACATGGCATTGGGAACTCTTGATAAAATATCTACTGAAGGAGGGAATAAGTGAATTATACTCTGGCTCTAGAAGCAACTCTCTAGCAAGTAGGTCGAGTCACATGACCAGTAGGCAGTTCACACTATAGATTCCAGGCTTGAGTTCTGCCTTGATGTACCCTTTCGGGAATGGAAAGTGCCCCAGAAGGGATACCCAGTTTCTAATATCAGTTTTCTAGTTGCTAACAGTAAGTGTGACATGAATCCCATGCCTTTCTGGGTTTCCAGTGTCTTTTCTGCAGATTCCCTCTGTTCTCTCAAAGCCCCTCTGCATTCCCTTCTGACTCCAACAGCCATGAATCCCTGAGAGAAACTGATCTTCTAGATAAGACACTCCACAGACAAACTCTAAAAGCTATCCTTAGCTACTGTAAGACAATCATCTTTCTGAATCTGGTCACACCTCCTCAGGATCCCAAACCCCCAATGCATAGCAAAATGTGTGTTTTCCTTTCATTTTTTCCTCTTTTTCCATTTCCAACATTATTTTCAAGTAATTCTTTAGACTATGATATTAGAAAATGACATAACAATTTCTTAATGGCCTTCATAGGTTCCCACATTAACTTCCTGCTGCAGTGATGTGATCAGCAGCAGCTGTTAGCACTGGTGAGACCTCACTTCCTGACCTGCAGGTCTCAGGTCCACTTGAGTCCTGCTCGCTCATGCCTTCCTTCTGGTCCAGCACCTGGTTCGGGCCATAGCCTGTGCTCTGTTGAATTGTTTGGCTGTCCCCTGGGTCTGAGGTCGATTCACAGTGTCACCCTCTTTAACAAGCTTGATGCTCTTCAAAAGCACAGCCAAGATCCTTCCTAGAATGTCCCCCAATTTGGGTTTGTCAGAAACCAGAGCGGTAATTTCTCCCTGGATGCTTCCTTTCATGAGCCTTGTTCTGTCAATTTGTCATCTTAGCAAGAATCGTGGCTGCTGTGGGGACCGAGAGGGAAATAAAAGGTATATGAATCCTTTAGCACAGTTCCTAGAGCGTCCTAGGGCTGCGTTATTGTCAATATCCCATTTGCACCTCAAGTCCTGCAAAACCATGAAGGAAGAACTTGGTGTAAGTGAGAGTTACTGGGACTGAACTTGGGGTGCGGGCAGATGCTCACTCTGCCTCTGCTGCTGCGGCTGTGCCCGCACTGAAGTCTGGAGGGTTCCTGGAGGCCCAAGCGCATCATAGCCCTCAGTGTTCCTCTGTAAGGGCTACGAATGTGAATGTAGCCGACATGACACTTGAGTGTTTGGCTCTTGTCCGTTCACTGGGAGGTACATGTCTACTCAGCCCTGGATCTGGCCTACAAGATGTAAGGCAGCCTTTTCAAGGCCATGCGATTTTAATAGTCTCTAAAGTGAAGTTACTAGACATTGTACTTTTCCTGGGTAAAACATACAATTAGTGTATGAATCTGGGTTTTACAAGTGATGTGTGTGCAGGGTGTTTGTTTAACTAGCTGCAGACTGATTGGCATGCAGGCCTACTCCAATATTTTTCTATTAGTCTGTGAATAGGCAGTCCAATGAATTATTTATTGGGTTCACACATCATGGCGCTTTTCTTTTCTTTTTGTAAAGAACATTCTCTATTGGAAGTCATGGCCTCCTTTAGTCAATTAACCTTCCCCTGTCTGGATCTCCTCTCTTGAGGAAGAAACCATTAAAATCGTAAGGAAATACTTCAAAGTGCAGAGAAAGCCTGTGCCTGCTCAAGACCTTTGTCACCTCCAATTGGAACCTTCCTTTTCTCTGAGTTGATGGCAAGGGTTGTGCCGCACAGACACCCACACTGCGCTATTTTTGAGATGAGTACAGCTTCTGTGAAGGAGGAGAGAGAGCTAGCTGGCCTCTCTTTCTGACAGACCCCAGCCTTGTTTCCTGAAGATAAGAGAGGGTGCTGGGCAGGGTTTCTTCAAGAGCTGTTTTATCTTCCCTCTGTCCTCCCTGGTACCATTCTTTCCCCTCTCCGTCTCCCAGAATATCTAGTTGTTACTGTAGTAGCTCTTCATCCTGGCTGGAACCGTAGTGATCAAGGAGGGTGGTGACCAGCAGAGATCAGATTCAGATGTGTGCCCTGACATCACTGCTGACCGGATTTACTGGGGGGTTGGCTCTATGTGTGTAGAGAAGTACTGATTTATGGCCTACATAATAAGAAGAGTGCTCATGCCATGTTCTGAGATGGAGGACTCAGAGAGAGGAATAGCAGGTGGAGGGAGAGGGTCAAGAGTTTGATCTGAGATGTCCACGAAAAGTCCAAGGAAATATGCAGACCTGTAATTTAGGGGAGCCTGCAGGGAAAAAAACAGGGAGCTTTGGGGTATATTTGGAGCTACAAATCTTAGTAAAATATCTCACAATGTATTCAATATACCTGAGTGTTAAAGAATATTTGTTTAACTATGTAAAGATGTGTTGCATTTGCTTATGTTGTGGAATATTTGTTTAACTTTGTAAATAAGGGTTGAATTTGTTTAGTTATGTAAAGATATGTTGTTTTACCTTGCCTGCCTGAGGCACCTGATTGGTCTAATAAAAAGCTGAATGGCCAATAGTGAGGGAGGAGATATAGGCAGAACTGGTGGGCAGGAAGAGTAAGTAGGAGGAGAAATTTAGGCTCAGGGAAGAAAGAAAGAAAAGACAAAATGGAGACACTGGGGACCAGACAGACAGACACAGAGGAAGCAGAAAAGTAGGACATACAGAATGAAAGAAAGGTAAAATGTCCAGAGGCAAAATGTAGATGAATAGAAAGAGGTTAAATTAAGTTAAAAGAGTTAGTGGGACAAACCTAAGCTAAAGCTGAGCATTCGTAATTAATAATAAGTCTCTGTGTCTTTATTTGGGAGCTGGTTGGTGGCCCAAAGAAAAATCGCAACTGCACCTGAGTCCACTTAGCATATCTTTGTGTTTTAAATTGTATTGCACATAGTTTAGATGTCTGTTGCTATATTACAAATGACCCCCCAGTGTGCTGCTGTGGAATATTCCTTTGTGAATATATGTTACTGTGATTGGTTTAATAAAGAAGCTGACTGGCCTATGGCTAGGCAGGACAAGGGTAGGTGGGAGAACCAGACTAAGAGAATGCTGGAAAGAAGAATGATAGGGTCAGAGGAGACACCAGTAGATACAGAGTGAGCAGGATGGGAAGTATGTACATGAGGTAAATGAGCCTCAGGGCAGCACATAGATGAATAAAAATGGGTTAAGTTATTAGAGCTATCTAAAAACAAACCTAAGCTATCAGCCAAGCATTCATTTACTTTTTCTACATGTGCATTTATTTTTTTAATTAAGAGATTTTCTATTCATTTTACATAGCAACCACAGATTCCCCTGTCCTGCCTCCTCCCACTCCCCTAAAATCTAGCAAACAAGTTTCTCAGGATCTTCTTGGTTTTCATTTTTCCAGTGCTTGGGAGCAAACCTACCTGCATGGATGCTAGATAAGTGTTCTGTCATTGAGCTATACCCATGGCCCAATTGATGCTCTATTTTTGAAAAATAAAAATTCCCTTTTATGCTCATTAAGAATGGCTTTAAAATGAAAGCTTTTAAATATCAGGCCACACAAATTCTTCCCATGATTCTCTTATGTAAAAACTGTGTGTTCATAATTCAAAATTTGAACCTAAAACTTGTTTCTATTTATAATTCTCCAATAATTTCTTTAACATTTGATTTTTCCTATATTAGTCACATCAAGGCCTCCGTAGACGCTGCAACAGCAAAGGACAAATCAGGCTTCAACCATAGCTCTTTGCCTCCACCGCAACACCACTTCCCAGGGCGTGGTTGAGCAGAGACACGTGTACATAGACATGGTACATAGGTGTGCTATCCCATCATGAGACTAGAATTTTCACTGTAGCACTCACATGAAGAATCTACCAGTCCAATTATCTTTAGATTTCTATAGAACAATACCCATAATATTTCTGGTACTTGGAAATTTTCAAGACAGAAAAACAACTTTTGAGAATGAAGTATATATCACGACCTCCTCCCAAGTCTGTATCCTTTTTATTTTTAAGTTGGTCCAGTTAGTGGGCCCAGTATGTGCATGGGTGTAGGAGCATCTGGATCATACACAACCTTCTAGGGGCCATACCTCTGAAGCAAAGTGACTCCCTCCCCCCCAGCAGCCATCAACTTCCGATAGCTATTTAGCTAGGCAGCCCCTTCCCTCTCCATGCTGGAATCTCTGTCGTCATTATTATGATGAGAATGCTTAGTTGTCTTGGGAGTGATCTTTTCCTCTTCGCATTGTTAAAGCTCTGTGGTTCCCTTTGGATTCTGAACCCATATCCTAGACCTAGTGCTGAGATTCACTCCTCTGACATCCTTGAGTCCCTTGGTAGATTTCTGGTCTGTGCAGAAACCCTATGATGTACAGCATAGTGTCTTTTTGCTACATCTGTAACTTCTCTTCTCTCACCACTGTGGCTTAGCCTGATCTTCTTTTACACCTCCTGGGTGTATTTTTGCTGCTGTGGCCTTGGGAAAGATAATTTAGTCTCTTTCTTTTGAAAAGAAAAGTAACTTCTTCCTTGGGATCCAAACACAAAATGTTCCATTCATTAGCAGAAGCAAGCCTGGTTGCCAGAAGACGTCTTCTGTGACACTTCTAAAAAACCTTTCTTCATGAGAACAGCACAGGGGTGTGCTGGCTAAACCACACTGAATGCAGTGTTACATGGGCAGCAGCAGGAGGAGGCCACAGAGCAAAATAGAAATGGATCCTATGAATGAGTAGTAATGGAGAGAAATAGAAACAGTAAGTTTGATGTCTCAGCGCTGGCCAACTCCTTTCTTTCTGAATTTCTGGTACTAGTTTCATAAAAACCCATGGTTTACCTTAATCATGGAAGTTGTTTTAGTTTCGTTTCTGTTGTGACAAAATATCCAGGCAAAAAGCAAGTTAAAAGAGAAGGGGGTTTATTTGGGCTCATAATTCTAGTTACGGTTCATCATCTCAGAGAAGTTAAGGCAGGAACACTGAATGGCTGGTCATGGTACATCTGCAGTCAAGAGCAGAGAGAAATGACTGCGTCCCTGCTCCCTTGTTGGCTTGTTCATTGATTTCTCAACTCATGCACAGTTCAGGACTCCCTTACTAGGGAACAGTACTGCCCACAGTGGACTGGGTTTTCCCACATCAGTCAACTTAGTCCCCTACAAATATGCCCACAGGCTAAGCCAGTGTAAGCAATCTCTCATTGAGTCTCCCTTCCCATATGATTCTAGGTGGTGTCAAGCTGAAAATTAAAGTGAACCATCACATAAATCAAATATGTTAATTTCTTCACTTTACTTATAAAAATTAATTATGAAATTATTTTCAAATTGGGAAGCCATTGGTCATAAAGGCATATGCTTTCCTTGGTTTTAGAATTACTTACAGTTGGTACTAACTTACATGTTTTCCAAAAGAAAAATGATATTGATTAGTCTTTTACCTAGTTGTCACACACACAAAAATACACAGAATTGCATCAGACAGACTAGTGTCAGTGATGCTGCAATAACAACTGATTTTGAGTTTCAATGGTGTTTAAGGTTTATTTCCACCCAGGCCTTTTCCAAGTGTGACTCGGCTGAAGAACTCTAGTCATCACTCCCACTCAGGGTCCCTGGATGATGGAAGCTCCATCTTGACTCCTTTTTGATCATACAGACAGAGAGTATGGAATGTACAAAGCCATGGCTTGACTCTTGACTCTTCATTTTTCTCTGCTAAAGCAAGTCTTGTGGCCAAAACTAGCTCTGGAGAAGAAATCAGTCCAAATCTGTTAAGTCTTCAAGGGGAGATGAACTGGATATGTTGAACAGCCCAATGACTGTACTTAAAGGAATGACCCTCACCAGAAACCCCGGTTATCTAAAACATGTGGGACAATAATAAAGAAAAGCAGTACTCAACACTGAAAAGGAGGGACAATGTGGTTACTCTCCTACACTGATCATGTATGACTTCAGAAAAGTAATTTGGAAATGACTACCAAGAGCCTCGAAATTATTCATTAAATTTGCACTGGGATTATGCCTTCGGAACACAGGGAGATCCTATCTTACAAATGATTTGACAGTAGAGGTCAAGGGAAGGGGAGTGGGTGAGGTAAGAGGGTGGAATGTGCTGCCAGAAGCTGGCTGTGAATGCTGACTGTGTTTTGACTGTGGTCTTTATGCAGACAGTGCAGAGTGACTGTCTCAGGCCTCAGGAGTCTGTGGAGTAGATTCTTTCTCTACATGCCTTCCCGCTGGCCATTTCCTGTCCCTTCAGTCACATCCAGAGGGTCCCCGAATTCTAAAATCCCAGAGGCTTTGTTTGGAGCCCTGTGCCAAGAGGAACTTCAAGGATGATTCTGGATCGGGCTGAGTATAGGCTGAAGTTTTAGTTAAAACTGCACATGGTCCCTAGTTCTCTCCTCCTCATCTAAGGTTGAGGGAGGGGCAATTACTGCTCCCCTGTACTTCTCCGACTGGCCAGTGGAATGTCCATATTCCTGTTCACCTCCACAGGGCCGTGGGGGAGCCTTGCTTTCTAGTGGAAACTTGTCTTCGATTATAGGATATAGATGGTGGAGCAGAGGGGACAAGATTGAGTGATTTCTAATAGCTGAGTAGAGATCCGGTTATAGATTGAAACTAGGAACTTAGGTTGAACAGGACTTTTCAGGAAATTCCATCTGAGCCTCAGCAAACAAAAGCAAACGCAGAGCCCTGGCAAGGCAGGACAGAAGGGGGGACCAAAGGCCTGGCAAGACCCTGATATGGGAACTTCCAGCCTTGGCTTATGTCCTGACATTGGGTGACCTTTCCAACTGTCCAAGGCAGGCTGATTTTAGGGCACCTGTCTCAGGCAGCAGCTGGGAATGTCAGTCCCACCTAGTTCCACTCAGCTAGAAGCAGGGTCCGGCCAAGCTACCAGCTGTCACCCTGCTAGTGCCCACAGTTACTGACCTGCTTGTCTCTTGGCTGTCATCTCTTTTATTTATTCTTAACTCCTGCTCATCCTCGTTTGTCCCTTCTTTGCGCCCATAAAGACTAAATCTCATTCTTTTGAAGCATTGCTTGAAATACATATTCTAGATATGAAAGTTTCCCCAGGGAGGGCTGAGAACAAATCCTGGGCACCCTGGGAAAAAAAAAGCCATTTGCAGGTTTCTGAGTTTTCAAGGGTTGTCATAACAAATTACCACACATCTAGTATCTCACAACAGCAGGACTTTATTCTGTCACATTCTGGTGACCTGAATCCTAACATCAAAGTTTCAACAGACCCATCTCTAGCCTCTTGGGGTTGCTGGCAACTGTTGGCATATTGACTTCTAGCTGCCTCATCCCAGCCCCCGTCTCCACCTCTACTGTTGTGTGATCTTCTTCCCTGGATGTGTCTGTGTCTTTGGTCAAATCCTCTTCTTTCTTTTATATAAGTACCATCACCTGGATTTGGAAGCAGCCCTATCCAGAATGAGCTAATGCTCATAGGCATCAAGGTTTAGGACTTGGATGTATTTGGGGGGTGATGCAATTGAACCCACAGCAATGGATGCTCACTCAGTGATGGGTGCGCACACAGCGATGGATGTGCACACAGGGATGGATGCTCACACAGCAGTGGATGCGCACACAGCAATGGATGAGCACACAGCGGTGGATGCACACTAGTTTGACTTACCAGTGTGAGGTCCTATTTAGTCTAATGTGTTGACATGTGGGCTGTGCTTTAAAAGCTGCTCTCCAGAGAAGGGAAGGAAAGGAGACAGCGCACCATTTGCACCCAAACTGTAAACACGAAGTGTTGAGAACTGGTCAATTGCAGAGAAGTAGAAGTGGTGTGTTCTGTCTTGTCTCCTTTGGACATTGTGTCAGGAGCTAGAACTCTGCTGTTCTAACATTCGGGAAGGCTGCATCTCCCAACTTGCCTGCTTTCATATTCTTATTAGGTGTAGACAATACAGGCCCTTTCTGCCTTAAAAAGTGAGTGGATCCTCACAACTGCCTCACATATGATCTATCAAAGAGTCAGAAAGACTAAAGTATGGTCTGCCCATGAAAACACAGGTGAGCAATATAGCTGAGCACCGACCTCAATGTCAGTGCCTTTAACCTGTTGTAAACCCATTCACTTTGGCTTGAACATTCATGTGGAAACCCATTAGCTGGTAAGCACCAGGTACTCAACCAAAATGATAAAGCAAGGAATCCAGTGATATCACTACAAGCTCACACTGTAGAAGGGGGACTCTGGGGGACACGCAGGACGCAAAGAAATGAAACTGAAGGGAAAGTAGCGCCTGCTCCCTCCTAGGGTCTGAAATGGGGGAGTTCTATGGCTGATGGTCTCTTCTGTCATTTACGTCCCCTTTCAGAATCAGTAGAGGGAGCTTAGAATTAAAGCGCCACGGCTTCCTTAGCTGAGGTAGTTTGGGTACTGTCTTAGGGTTTCTTTTGCCATAAGGAGACACCATGACCATGGCAACTCCTATAAAGGAAAACATTTAATTGGGTGGCTTACAGTTCAGAGGTTCAGTCCATTGTCATCATGGATGGAGATGGCAGCAACAGGCAGACATGGTGCTGGAGAAGGAGCTGAGAGTTCTATATCTTGATCCTCAGGCAACAGGAAGTGATCTCATTGGGTATGGCTTGAGCATATATGAGACCTCAAAGCCCTCCTCCACAGCAACAAACTTCCTCTAACAAGACCACACCTATTCCAACAAGGCCACACCTCCTAGTAGTGCCACTCCCTTTGGGGGCCATTTTCTTTCAGACCACCACAGGTACTGAGCTGCTCACACCCCAGTCACTCCGGCTACTCTGTCGCTAGCCTTTCTTTGCTTGTTAATTTCCCAAGAAGGCAAAAATAGAAACATTCAGATTAGCTGATGGCTGCCCAAGCCCCTGTTGAACTGACTTAAAGTTCACACATGAATGCAGTTGAAGAGAGTTACTTGGATCTTCCACAAGGTTTAAGACTGACAGCCCATAAATATATTACTGATTGCATTCATTTCTCTTTTGTTTTGTCTCCTATAGCTCATGCAGGCCATCATACCCGGCAGTATCAATTTTTTGTGAACTGACATATGTCTTGTTGTTTAAAGTTCAAGAACAATTTTATTGGAGTTTAACCCCAGGCCAGGCAAACTGTAAGTCTGGGCAGCTTCGTGGAGGAAAACGGAGCAAAGTAAGAGGAAAAGGCATACTGTTTGAGGTAAGCCATCATGGAGGATAGCCACATGGTGACGTGTGGAGAAGGGCACACCAGAGAAAGAGTAAAGCCCCGCATGTTAAGGAAGTGTGTGTGGAAGAGAGATAGAAGAAAGGGAAAGTTTGCTTAGACTAGCAGGCAGACTTGGGAAGCTGCACGCTGTAACTAGTGCCTCAAGGTACTCTGAACGGTGTGAAGAAGTTAGTAAAAGTAGCAGTAATGGCAGTACTTACGTTTATGCCCACTTCTCCAGAACGTGAGGCAGAGGACTCATGAATTAAAGGCGAGGCTGGGATACCTAGTAAATTTGAGGCCAGCCTCCACCACACAGGGAGACACACAGGACAGAAGAAAACAAACACACAAACAAATAGCTAAAATTATTTTGGACTAGTAAATGGGTGGCATGTCACTAAGAGTGCTGTAATCCTTTCTTGGGGGCTCAATGGTCTAATCTGCTGGTTTGACATTAACCAAGAGTCTCTTTTGCTACCTTAGACTTGGGATATAATAAATAGGGAGGAGAGATCTGGCAGGAGAGGCCCCTGTCCTCTGTGCTCTCCGGTGACCACAGTGACCTGCACACCTGAACAAATATCCAAGACCCAAGAGGAACTCTCCACATCCTCCAAACTGGTTGAAGTTTCATTTGATGCTGTTATTTCCCATTTCAAATGCATCCCATAATGATAGCCATCTGGGGAATGGGAAGACAGTCCATGTTGCCCAGCCTGGCCTTCAAACCCCTCTGTGATCAGACCTGGACATTATTCCCCAGGACATTCTCACCTTCTGTCCATATTATGTGAATGTGAGTGTGTGTGTATGTGTGTGTGTGTGTGTGTGTGTGTGTGTGTGTGTGCGCGCGCGCGCGTGTGTGTCTGTGTCTGGTCTGTGTCTGTGTGTGTCTCTGTGCCTCTGTGTGCATGCACATATGTTTGCATGTATGTGAACTATGTATATGTATGTACATGTGTGTGTAGAGGCTCAAGGCTAATGTTGGATTCATCTTTGATATATCTTCCACCTTATTCTTTGAGGAAGGCTCCCTCAATTAAACCCAAAGCTCCCTGACCCAGCTAGTCTCACAGGAATACCAGGCAGGCAAACACACCCATCAGGCATGTATGAATTCCAGTCCTCATACATGCACAGCCAGCACATCAACCTCTGAGCCATTTCCCCAGCAGCCTCTTGTCCAGTGTTGTTTTCTGGCTTGCACACGTGCAAGCACACACATCTCTGTAGCCAATTAGATTCCACGCCCAGATCTCATCATGGTTCTTCCATGCTAGAATCCAGTTTCTCTTTCCCAACCACACATCACTGTATCTACAGTACCATGACGTTCGTCTGGAACCTGCTTGTGGCAACAGTAAGAGCCTCCTAACGGCCTGTGTCCCTAATGTGCTGGACGGTGATGCTCCACAACCTTACCACAGCAAGCTTCCTACATAAAATTCAAGGCCTCTGCTGCTTTTCGGCGTCAATCTCTTCACTGGTCCTCTGTTGTTCCCATGATGGAGCCCCACACCCGTCTCCAGCCTCAGCTTCTGCTGGCGCCAGCCTTCCCTTCTGTGTGCTGTGCTATGGATTCCCTCTTCTAGGATGGTCTATCCATGTTTCCATCAACCTTCTTTAGCTCAACGGCTACCCCTCTGAGGAAGTCTGGGGAATTCTAGCTCTCCTCCACCCGCCTTCTCACCCTGCCCCGAGGATACTGCTACTATATACTATACTAAATTCTTTTGTATACATATCTGGAGATAGATATTTTATAATGCAAGGCCTATGTATTCATTTTATCTAGCCCTCAGGTAAACATTTTTTCACATAGGAAATTATGGATTTTGGCTTGGTTTGGTTTGGTTTGGTTTTTTTGTTTTTTGTTTTTTGATTGGCCAAGCAAATGAATGAATTGAAGAATAATTATGTCATAGTTATGTTAATTGACACAATCTGGACTCACCTTTGAAGAGAATCTCTGTTTTGGTTTTTGGTTTTTTGGTTTTTTGATACAAAGTTTCTTTGTCACCCTGGATGTCCTGGAACTTGCCCTATAGATCAGGCTGGCCTTGAACTCAGAGATATGCCTGCCTCTACCTCCCAAGTGCTGGGATTAATGGCATGTACTACCACTGTCCAGTCTTTTTACTCTTTCTTTCTCTCTTCCTTCCTTCCTTTCTTCCTTCCTTCCTTCCTTCCTTCCTTCCTTCCTTCCTTAACTTCCTTCCTTCCTTCCTTCCTTAACTTCCTTCCTTCCTTCCTTCCTTCCTTCCTTCCTTCCTTCCTTCCTTCCTTCCTTCCTTCCTT
>CABHPH010177787.1:0-20313 GCA_902168325.1 Peromyscus nudipes | reverse complement strand
AGAACGGGGGAATCTATGGGTGATATGTAAAGTTGAATTATATTGTATTCAATATAAATATTAATAAATTTTCATTATTAATTTTTTAAAATTAATTAATTATTTTTTAAAATAATAAAAATTATTAATTATTTAATCTTTATTAATATTATTAATAAATTTATTAATAGAATAAATTTAAAGAAAAGAAAATTCAGGGTTAATAATACATTATGCAATCTACCTCTGGGGGTCTTAGTTCCCCATTTCTGTTTATTAAACATTTCTTTTAAATTATGATTAGATCTTGTACAACAGCTTGTCCTGTATACCTATAATAAGCTTTATATTATAATATGCAAAAAACTGTTTCATTTTACTAGAGACATATGCTAGAGCATTGTCAGTCTTAATTTGCACAGGTATACTTATGATGGCCATGACTTCTAATAGGTGTATAATTGCAGAATTAGCCTTTTCAGACCTCAAAGCAGTTGCCCATTGAAATCCTGAAATGTATCTATTGTATGGTGCACATATTTTATTTTACCAAATGCTGAAAATGAAACACATCAATCTGCCAAATTTTATTTCTTTGTATACCTTTAGGGTTACTTCTTGCAGGTAATGGAGTTTGGTTATAGAAGGAACAAGTAGGACATTTTTTTTTTTACAAATTTCTTTGCTTGTTGCCAAGTGATAGAAAAATGCTTAAACATTTTCTACTGGCATGGTGGGTTTTTTTTTTAATGAAATTCCAAGGCCTCCAGCACATTTACTATCAATAACTGATCAATTTCATTATTACCTCATTATTGACTGTAAAACTGTATACGAATTATTTCCAATGGTTTTTGCACAAAATATTGGTACAGGGTGGGGCTATTTAACATTTTCTGTGGGAGAACCTTCCATTGATAGCTCCTAACAGGCTAAGAAATATTATAAATAGGTACCATGAAGATAAAATTTTATCTATTGTTTTCTTGTAGGAGTATAGTGAAGAAACAGTCTTTTAATTAAATAACTATAATAGGCCATTCTTTAGGTAACAGAGAAAGCAAAGGCATTCCAGGTTGTAGAGAGGTCATTGACTGAATTACTTTATTTTTGGCTCTCAGATCTGTCAGCATTCCCTATTTTCCAGATTTCTTTTTAATGACAAATGCAGGAGAATTCCAAGAGCTGGTTGATTCTTCAATATGTTTAGCATTTAATTGCTCCTGAACCAGCTGTTATAAGGTCTGAACTTTCTTTGAGGTCATAGGACATTTCCCAACCCATACAGGTTTGTCAATTAACCATTTTAAGGGTAGGGCTGTTGGTACCTTGGAGAGATTACTGGCTGTTATGCCCTATTTTTATACAGCTTGAATGGTCAGTGACCACTTTTTATAGTACCTTAAAATATTCTTCCCAGTTTCTCAATAAACATGAGTTGGTTTATTGTCAGTTTCTGAGATTGGAGGGATGTTAATCTGGGTATTCCATTGATGTAACAGATCAATGAATCATAACAGATTCATTGCTACATTAACCACATATGTCCTCAACTTTCCTCTCTGTCCTTCTGGTCCTATGCAGTCAACACATCTCATGCTTTGTTTTACCTGAGATAGGGTTCCAGTCTCTAGGAACTGAGCATCAACCTCCTCAAGAGCCCAAATCTGATGCCATGATTCTGGTGTAATAATAGTCACATCCACTCCTGTGTCCAATAAACCTTCAATTATAATGTTATTTATTCATATCCTCAGCTTTTATCTTTGATCATTTATAGAAGTCTGTCAAAGTATTTGTTTCATGTTTTCTCTTGGAAATTTTGATTCCTCTTCCAAAGCTGTTCTAGCATCCAGCGCAGTATGTTTTTTGTTATTGTTGTTTTGTTTTTTGTTTTTTGTTTTTGTTTTTGTTGTTGTTTTTTTTAATATGCACTGGACCCTCTAATTGTTCTGGTCAGGAGTTTCCTCCACAGTGACTGGGAATGACTGGACCACGTTTGACTTGGAGGTCTGTGAGAGGTCCCTCAACGTATTTCCAGATGGTAAAGGGCTGCCTTTTTTTCTCTTGTTGATCTGCGTACATTGGTCAGTGTCTGCCTTTACTGCATCTTCTTCATAAATCAGAAGGTTGAGGCCTTCTGTTTGGGTCATTCTTAGAAGACAAATTGTTTCTAAGAACACCCTGTATACAGTTTCCTTTTAGATGGTCTGGTTTACCAAAATTAAAACATTTGACACATGATGTCTCTTCAGGCTTTTGGAAATAGCCTCTGCTATTCAAGCCTCATTACTATAGTTATAAGACACTATATTAACTATGTGTTGGATCCATTCTTCTTTGGTGCTCATCTGACCCTTAAAGGCTCAATTATTTTTTTTGCATTCTAAATTAGCATTTTTAAAAGCCAAATATTCAACTAGTACTCATCTAACTTCTTGATCTAATATTGTTCTATGTATAGCTTTAATAACTCTTTGCAAAAAGTCAATAAAGGGTTCTTTTGAGACTTGTATGGCTTTAGTAAATTGTTCCCTTTTTCCCCTAATTCTTGAAATTTATCCCAAGCATTTAAGGCTTCTGTACAGCATAGAGACATGGTATACTCATCTCATCAAAATTAGCCTGCTTACTTACATCAGCAAAACAGCCCTTGCCAAATATTTGATCTTGAGAACTCAAAACCTCTAATCTTACCTTGCTATTCAAGGGCCTTAGCTTCGTCTCGCAGCCAGCTTTTCCATTGTAACTGATGACTGTATTGAGACTAATTGATTCCAGTCATTTGGAGTAATTCTATTCCTAGAGAACCACATATTCAGCATCTGCCTTACATATGTTGAATTCATACCATAGGAAACTATTGCTTCATTAATATCTTTTAAACCTTTCATATGTTCAGGTTCCCACTTGCAATCTACATATCCTTTGGGAGAATTGTTATTTGCTGACCTTTCACAAATAGTAACAGAATAAATTACAGCAGGTGTGCTGGCGACCCTCAGCAGTTCATCTCTAACTGTGTAAGGTACTGATGAGCTTAATTTCCCTTTAACTTCTTTAGTCTGAGCCTTATAGCTCATTTTGTCAGTTTTTAAAAGCTCTTCTAAGGCTTAGAATCCATTTGTAACTGTCTTCTGTAGGGTGTGAAACTCCTGAATAGTGAATGTTTCCAAAGGCTTCATTAGATCATTCAGTTTCTTATTCTCATCATTCACATATGATTTTAAAGATTTTACCTTATCCATCAAGGCTATTTTGTCATCTTTGGTGATTATATGTATGACATGCATATTGCCTTCCAAAACCAATGTTTTGCATATTGTCTTCTCATACATAACCTTTCTCCATGAGATGTATTTTGTCTGCCAATTTCTCATTACCATTTTCCATTGAATATATTTTTTCAGCTAATTTTTCATTTCCATTTTGCAAAATCCTTATCATTTCAATCAGTGTCTCATTTTTGGCACTGTTATCAAACCATTTATTAAGGATATGATGTGAATTGCCAGACTAATAGCAATTATAGCTAAAAATGTTTACATCCTAGGTAGGTTGCATATCTTCTAGCATTCCATCCACAGCATAAAAGAGTAAATTTTTAATTTCCTGCATCATGATATTATCCTTATTATCCTCTATTGGTGTGAAGAACTTTACAAACTGCAAAGAAAAATTATGTATAATATAATATAATACAATACAATATAATATACAATAATGTAATATATAATATATAACAACATATAATACATATATTTTATCAGTTTAAAGTTTAAAGTTATCAAGTAATTTACCTTAGGTAAAATCCTCGGAAGATTTTCCTAGGTGTAAAACTCTTAAGTGACCAGGCGGATTTGGATGGCTGGTTTGTGGGAGGGTTTTAGAATGTAATGTTGATGTTTGGCCAGCAGATGTCGAAGGCGTGGTGCCTGGAATGCTGCTCTTGCTCTGAGCTCCTGAGGTTGGCTGACCTGTATGTTCTAAGCAAAACTTAAATGATGTGCTGAATAGATGTGGTTAGAGAAAGCGGATGAAAATTCTCAGCATGTGTCCCAGTTCTGAAATGAAGCAGAATGCGTATTCCCAGCGAAAATGGCCAGCTCAAGTGGACCGCTAGACCACTGGAATGCCAGCAGGATCTGAGCTGGGAGCTTGAAGATGGGAGCTAGCAACCAGCGGTGTGCAAGCCACTGTACAAGAACCATGTGGCAGTTTATGAGGGAGGGCTACCTGTGGGCTGGCGATCCAGTTACATGTTGGCTGGGGAGGAGGGGTGATAGTGGGACACAGCACAAATGCACAATGTGGTGGGAACCTGCCTCAGTGCCTGTGTGCATCTAGAGTGCTTGGGAGTGCGGGGGGTTTGAGGCAGGATGTGCCTGGGCCAAGGCATGAGGTGGAAATACAGTTGGTGCCAGCCAATCTGCCATAGACTCTCTGCTAAGTTAGTAGTAAGCATAAAAAAAAAAAAAAAAAAAAAAAAAACAGACATGCAACATATTAGGGCACAGCCTCTCAGAACTTGGTGCTCAACCCACGGAATGCAGGCAGGCAGACATGGCTGGAACACTGTTAAAAACCTGAGTGTGTGTCACTGATGGGCGGTGGTGCACGCCTTTAATCCCAGCACTCCGGAGGCAGAGATAGGCGGATCTCTGTGAGTTTGAGGTCAGCCTGGTCTACAGAGCGAGATCCAGGACAGGCACCAAAACTACAAAGAGAAACCCTGTCTCGAAAAAGAAGAAAGAAAGAAAACAAAAAACAAACAAGCAAACAAACCTGGGTGTGCTCGGAGCAGGTGGAAAACTCTAGACCTCAGGGCCCGAGGTTGGCAGGGCCGTTTAAAACGCTGGCATGAATGTGCTGCAGACCGGAGGCTATTTCTGATCTGGACCTGCAGCTCAAAGCACTGAGTGCAAAACAGCAATCTGCTACATAGAGCAGCTGATTGCTGGCAAGGGTTATTAAGCTAGACCTATGTTGCAGTGCGGGCCAGTGTGCCCCAGCAGGGGCGTTTGGGGGTCTGACCACTTGTTACACAAACCTTTAAGAGTCCGTTAACGGATCTCCAGGAATTTATTAAGGTATAAAATGGGGATAATACACTCGCCAATACAGAATGAAATGAACATGGTTGCTTACCTAGCTGTTGTCTTCTGTTCTGCCCATTGGTGATGGGAGCCCACTCTCCATCTCTGACCACCAATGACAGAGGAAGCACATGCCCTCCTCAGTTTTAACCAGTCACATACCCAGAAAGGGCCATGCCCATTGAGTCAGATAGTCCAAAGCTCATTGGTTGAATGAAATGAATTCCTTCAACAAAACCTTACTACTCGAAAGCTTTGTTGTACTTGGGAGATCTAAAGTTCTGAGAATGCTTAAGTAACACTGAGTCTCTCTCTCTCTCTCTCTCTCTCTCTCTCACACACACACACACACACACACACACACATTTCATTTCTCCAAATCAAAAGGAAACCTAAGTATTATGCAAATGCATATCTCCATAATATGAAATTTATTTAGGAATAATTATAATGTTTGTACATTTTTAAAAATTTAATATAGTAAATATTCTGCCAAATTTTATAAAATATGTTTGTTTGTTCATAAATATTAATGCAAAAGCATATCTTCTATGATGATATTTTCCACATAGAAAATATTATAATGTATATACGTGTAATTATATGTAATATCCATGTGCAGAAAGTTCTGCTTCAGAAATGCCCAGCGTTAATAACTTTTAAATGGTGATTCTTACTGTACATAATTTTGAAGGTGCTAGCTAAGCATAAAACTAATGTATAATTGTAAAAATTGAAAACTAATATTAGACGGCACAGGAAATGTTGGGAATGCAGATAAAATGTGACATTTTTATTCTAATACTGTACATGGAGAACAGAATAATGAGAAGTATGCTGTACTAGGAAGAGGCATTATAGAGCAATAAGAGATAAAGATGAATGCTGTGTGATTAGAGAAATAAGAAAAATATAATAATAGCTATTATGATGGTTAGGTTTTGTGAAATCAGAGGAAGACATCAGAGGGTGAAGCACAGTTGATTTGATCAAAGGGTTATTTGAAACATGGGGAGCCATTAAAATGAATCTGCAAAAACCGATTATACTTGGAGAGTGATAATTAGAAATAGGCTGTTCATTTTTCCTATTAATTCAGACACTGTATTGTTCTCATTTGCAAGTTTGTGAATTTCTAGCCATTTAACCTACATTCTGCCTCATTCAGCTCAATCTTAAGGTCTTATATTGTGATTTTTCTGATTGACTGAAGTTTTAAAGTAAGTCTAAAATATGGACTTTCACACACATACACCTGAATTTTCAAAGACATCTAGAATTATATTGATCAATTCCTGAATAGCACATTAATTGAACAGAGACAGAATTTATTATGAAAGGAAATATTGACTCATTTATTTCATAATGTAGAAACTTAATTAAATTAATGTGCTCATTTGTTAAAGGCTTGTATACAGGGCCATTTTGTATGGACACATTTAACTGTTCTCTTGAAAGAAATAAAGGTTAATTTAAACACTATAGCAGTGGAAATTTAATATACAATGAAAATATGTCTGTGTCAAGATGGAGTCTGTGGAAGGAGACTCCTGGCTGTCACAGTCTCTTGGGTCTCAGCTGCTCTTTCTTTCCAGTACTACCCTAGTAGAGACACTCTGATAAGTAGAGATGCCCACTGTAATGGAAATGACATGTGAGAGATCTACATGTAGTGACTATCGAGAGAACAATGGACATAATCGAGCATGTCCGTGATATCCTAGCCTCCGAGTTCACGCCACCTTCACCTTCACCTAAAAGGCCGTGTCAGAAAAAAAAAGTTTATTTCATGATATTTTCTATTTGATCCTTAATAAATAGCCAAGTATTGAGGGAGGGATATCATTCAAACCATTCACCATAGTGTAAGCAGCCTGATAACATGAGTATGTCTTTAATGCAAGTTTGAAAGCTCCTGAGGGGCCATGGACACCTCAGGAAAGGAAGTAAAGAGACCATTCCTCCTTTCTCTCTCCCTGGATGACACCCTCCTGCTCTCTCATACTTGCTCCTCTCTTCCTTCACTCTTTCCCACCCGTCTCTGTCGTCTGTCTCCTTTCATCTCTCCCTGCTTAAATCAGAGTTACAACTACTTTCATTTTTTAAATTTGCTTTATAATTTTATTTTTGGAGAGAGTAATTCTACAATTTAAAAGGCAAAGAATTGGAAAGAGCACCTTCATTGTCTGAGGAATGTTTATGCAACTGTAGGTTTACTATATGTGTGAGCATTTGTCTGAATGTTGTATATTTACTAAGTGCATATCTGGTACTTGCAAAGGCCACAAGACAGCATTGGATTCCCTGGAACTGTCATTACAGATAGTTATGAGCTGTAATGTGAGTCTTGGGAATTGAACCACTGTCCTCTGCAAAAGCAGTCAGTGTTCTTAACTGGTGAGTCATCTCTCCAAAATTTTAATACTTAAAAATTAGTCAATAGTTTTAATATATTTATCTTTCACATATAAATTAAAATTTGTTTGTTAATAAATATGACAATAACCCTTAGTAGATTATCTTCCAGGCTTTCCAAAGTTGAAAACCTACAAGCATTGATATATGTTTGGAAAACTTCCATATCACAAGTGTGCAGACTCTGATCTGCTCAGACCACACCATTTGAGGTAAGAGTGTTTTCTTATAGTAAGATCTTCTATTTTCTTCTGTGAGCTCCAGTCTCCAGTTCAAATCTTCACAAATCACTAGGCTTAAGTTTTCACTTCTCAGACTGCACCTTCTCTGATTTTTAGGCTCACTTGCAAGTTTATGAACTTGTTTTTTCTTCGTCACACCTCTTCCATGCATTACAGTTGCCAGATATCTTCTTCATCGTCTACTCTTTAAAATTTCCATAATGGTAAGTATTACATTCTTTGTTGAATGTATATATTGTTAGTCAGTTTTGTCTGTTTTTAAGGCAGTGGTAGAAAACTGACAGATTCTTCCTGTCTCACACAGGCAGTCATCTGTTGGCTAACATGGTGATTAGGAGCATTTGGGTACCACATGCTTCGGAGACACTTCACTTTCTCCTTTTAATATAAAATTTTTTTTTAGAATTTTTTGAAAAGAATATCTCATGTGCTATTATACTTGGGAGGCTGAGTTTTTAAGTTCTCTCGATGACCATCTTAATTATCAAATAATTTGCTCTCAAGATTTTTCCAAATTTAACAGCATCCCAGAATTCTTTGTGCCCACTAGTGGTTATTTATTTATACCAGCTTCACTAATGTCATTGCTGTCTGCCTGTTAAAGGATGTGTCAAGTCGGAACTCTAAGATGATCTACTTTTAAGTTTAATGACACTGAGTAAATACAAGAATGAGAGTAATAACATATCTGTTGATTGTCTGGAATGTCTACTTTGAAAACACAGTAAGCAGTTCTCTCTTCAACTGCTAGCCTCAATCTATATTTCCTAGTATTTCCTGAATTAAAACAATAGTCTTCTGACTGATCTCCCAAGTGATACTCTTGTTTCATATGCTTTGCTCATAATCGAATATCCAGGAAGATCTCATTACAAGCCAGAGTGAGTTTCTCCTGTGTGCAGAAATCTCTAGTGTCTTTCCCTCTCACACTTAAGAATCCCAGGAATTCTAATCAGCCTTGTGATCCAGCTTCCTGCTTTCTCCTTATACTCTTTTATCCTAGTTTGCAGACAGACCCAACCATCCAAATCAGCCAGAAAAAACTTACCATTCTTCTCTTCTATAAAATGCATTTCTAGTAGTGGAATGTTGGGATACTTGAATGCTTTAAAACACTCATAATTATAAGATTAGTTCTTATATCTAGATTAGATCAAAAAATTTCTAATGATTTATCCACTTTTAAAATGATACAAGAATATTAATAAGACTTTAAGGTGACATCAACACAGGAGTTTGACTTTCAGTTTATCTGTTGGCAATATTTGGTTCAGTAAAATAATTTCAAAACTCTCTTCAGAAAAGTATTATTAGTTAGGCTAATCTCTAACTAGAGAAAAAAATCGAACAACTGTTTTATAAAAATATATTGTATGTTTTACCTGTTCTAATAATTCCCATCAATTATTCAAATGTAAGCTATATGAGAATGGAGTTCCTTCATATTCCTGAAATATTCAGTTTTATTGTTTGCATAAGGATAAAATCACTATTAGATAGATTTCCATTGCTGTGTAGTAACCATTATTATTAACATTCATAAATAGAATATCAGTGCTCAATTTTTTTATGATTCAGCTAAAAACTAAATGAAAGTATGGAATGTACCAGCTTAGGTGAAAATTCTCAACCTTTGAGAATATCATCAATCTTCAGCATCATGGATGACAGTTACTTTTGTGAAAGTTAACTACCTTTCTTTTTTCCTAGAGAGGATTTCAATGTCACCTTTAGTGCAGATAGAACAACTTAAACAATACCAAAAAAATTATCTCATCAAATGCTTATCCTATGCTAGCAATTTTATTTGAACATGTTCAAGTAATGTAAATTAGCTCCAATAAAGTTTTTCAAAATATTTTAAAAATTTTTATATATTAGAATATTGTTTCACAAAATGATCTTACTTTCAGTGTGTCCATCTTCTTTATTCCATCATGTACTAGCCATCTTCAGAGAGTAATGGAAAAGTTTTGTAGATGCACTAGTATCATAGAGCAGTTTAAGGGAGGAAGGAAAAGGGGGAAATTATGTAATTACATTATAATGTCAAACAACAAAACAAATCACTTTAAAGGCACCATGTTTAAAAATGAAGAATCTTGCCCCATATACAGTTTTGTGTCTTCTATGATAGGCACATCACATGGAGCCATAAACTATAGATCTGGAAGCATGTGGTGTCACCAACACTTTTCCACACTTTAACTCATTATTCACTGGAGGCACAGCATCCCCTGGAAATATGCTGACTTCTTCAGTGCAGCCATTTCTGAACTGATGGGCAATCATGTCCCCCCCCCATCTACATAATTAATTCTATCCCACATCCATGCTTTATACAAAACTTAATGGTATTGTCATAGTAATCGTTTTAGAATAAGTATTAAAAATTGGGTGTGGTGTGGATTTTAAGCTGTGACCATGGTCAAATTATGGCCAAATTTTGTGAACAGAGTTTGACTGCTTCATTGTCATCAACAGCGGATGGATGGACAGTTCAGGTCCCTTGTACATTTTCCTGCTTTTAGTTTTTAATGTATTTTTACAATTCTAAACATGTTGTTACATTTTTTCTGTTATTTTTTGCTCACTTTTTGTTAATTATCCTTTAAGAATTACTCCTCAGTATTTAAAAACTTAATATTATATATGATATTTTATTTTTATATGCCTTCCAAACATCAGTCACTGTTTGTAAAAGGTGTTTATTGAGACTGTTGAGTGGCTCTATGGGCAAAAGCATTTGCCATGCAAGCATGACAGCCCAACTTTGGTCTCTGGGAACCATGTAAAGGTAGCAAAAGAGAAATGGCAGAAAGTTACCCTCTGACCTCCACATGTACTCTATGACATGCAGACATACCCACTAACCACACACACCAAAAATACAATTTAAGGAAAATTAAAGTGTTTCTTGCATGTTGTTCATTTTATGATGTATACTATTTTTTAACTATTGGGTTTGCTTATTATGTTTTAGTAACACATTACCTCAAAATTCAGTAGCTTAGAACCAACAATAGTGATGATTTTCTGTTTGTGTTGGGCATCCACTTGGCTCAGCTGTGAGGTGCTTTGAAGCAGAAGCTCATGAAGACTGGAGGCAAGGGCAGTTTAATAGGCATGAACTTTTACTTAGGGAGGACCTATGGTGATATACTGTGTATTGAATAAAGCTTGCCTGAGGGTCAGAGGACAAAGCCAGCCACAAGATTAAATGAAGGGGCCAGGCAGTGGTGGCACACACCTTTAAGGCCAGTACTTGGGAGTCACATACATGCCTTTAATTCCAGTACTTGATATCTCTTGCCTTTGCTACCAGTATTTGGGAAGCACACACACCATTAATTCCAGCACTAGGAAGGAAGTGAAATGGCTGGGCAGAGAAAGACGTATAAGGCATGAGGAGACAGGAACTAGAGACTGTCCAGCTGAGTACTCAGAAGCACTTTTTGGCTGAGGACTCAAAGGGTTTCAGTCAGAGGAGATAGGATCTCATCTTCCATTCAGCCTGAGAATTCGGTAGTGGTGAGAAGTTTTTCTAGTGGCTTGTTCCTTTGTTTCTCTGATCTTTCAGCATTTACCCCAATATCTGACTCTGGGTTTTTATTATAACACCATAGGATTCATGTAAAATCTGCCACCCAATGTGGGGCAAGAATTCACAAAAAGACCACTTGCCTATGGTTTTTCAGCCATCGCCACAGGCCCAAGCTACATGTGGCTGGAGTCTCTACCCCATCTGTGCCAAAGTCCATACCATGCTGGCTAAGTTTTTGTTGCAGCCTCTCTGCAGCAAACTCTATAGGTTTTTGAGCTCCAAAAACCACAGGAGTTAGCTGCTTTAGCACATTTTCCCTTTGCAAGACACCTGACTCCACAGGCACAAGCCCAGGCTAAGGCCCAGGCTCACACCCAGACTCAGACTCCAAACACACCAGAATTAACTGCCCTCACACATTCCCTGTGCAGACAGCTGACTCTTTAATTTCTTCCCTTTGGCTTTCTATGGACCCCTTCCTCAGGCTGCTGTCACATCGTCATCTGAATTGTCGTTGTCAACAAACTTGGTGAGTCAATTGGGATTTCTTAAATGGAGGAATTAGTTAAAAGAAGTTTTTTTCCCACATTAAAAAATGGGAAACATTTTTACAATGAAAGGAGTATAGTCTCTGTCTGATAATACAGTTGATGGTATGAAAGTGGGTCAATTAAGTGAGAGGACAATTAATGTTGATGGTATTTATGTAATGTCAATTATAAATATTCATTGTTTGATCATTTTTGTTTTATCATTTAAAAAGTTGGTTAATATGAATGCCAAGATAAAAGTTGTAGAAAAACTTGTTAAATCAGATCACAGATATATTCAGACTCAGACAAAAAAATTTAAAGGAGAACCAATCTCAACATTGCATTACAGAGAAACAGACTAAGTCTTTCAAACAGCCAACCTTAATTTATCCAGTAACCTTACAAGAACTACCAAATGATAGATGTCCCCAAGACTGTGTATGAGCTGATTGGACTTCTGTGCAAATGTTAGATTTGAGGAGATTCAAGGAAGCTATAGTCTCATATGGTATGTATTCATTGTATGTGAAACAGATGTTAAACGTGTGGTCAACTTGTAATAGAATTATACCTCAAGACTGGAGAGATTTGGTTACAGCAGTCTTAGAGGCTGGTCCCCAGTTACAATGGAGGACCTGGTAGAAGGATGAGGCTAAGACTATTGAACATTGAAGTAGGGCTAGAGGTATTGAAATTAACCAACCTCAACTTCTTGGAGAAGGGGATTATGCTGATATACAAAAACAATCTTTATATGATGACCACACCCTAGCTTTATGCTGCATGGCATCAGTGAATGCTTGGGACAAATTTGAAGAAGTAAGAAAGAAAACTGAGTCATTTACAAATGTTATACAGGGCCCAAAAGAAACCTTCACCAATTTCTTACAAAGATTGTCTTCAGCAGTAAATATCAGTAAATGATACCAAATTCAGAAGCTAAACAAATAATAATTGAATCTCTGACTTTTGAAAATGCTAATGCACAATGCAATAGGATAATTAGACTGTTAAAGGCAAGATCAGTACCCTTGGAGGGATGGATCAGAGATACAATCAATATTGAATCTTATGACCATGATGATGCTTAGATAGGAAATGTGACTTCCAGAGGTTTGAAGAAAAATGGTAATGTCAAATGTTTCAATTGCAGTAAACAAGGACACCTAAAAAGGGATTGTAAACAGGGCATTCCTAGAAACAAGGTTTTTGCTAAGAATAATCCCCACAGAACACTCCTACCTTCTGGATTATGTAGAAGATGTAGCAAAGGTATACACTGGACTAACGAATGTAGGTCAACAAGGGACAGACAAGGTAATCCCTTGCCTTTGCCATTGAGAAACACCCTGAGGGGCCTCTCAAAGACCCTTATGTCAAATTCTGTTTAGTCCTTTTCTGTCATCATGGAAGAAATTCCAGAGCAATTAAAGAACTGAATGTCTATTGTAAGAAACCATGTTGCTCTGGATGATAGAACAGCTTTAGAAAAATAAAACAAAAGTTTAAGTAGAAACCATAATTCAAAAGTGATAAAGATTAGATTTGGAACTTCCCCAAAGTTAGGGTTGGGGAAGGGTTTTGTTTTTATCTTTCAGGAGAATGAAGGCATCCAGGTAAAGAATCTGAAGACATCTGAAGAAAAGGGACAAATAATCCAGAAAACTTCTCCCAAGTAAAAGATTTTCTGCAGTGAACCATGACCATGCCTAACAGCAATCTCTGAAGTCTCCAAAAAGATGATGGGATCCAACAATGATGATTCCACATGGACTATGATAATCCCAATAAGCTGACAAACACCACCTAAAGATTGGCTTTGGACTACAATCTACTCAGGAAAATTTTGAGATGGCTAGCCTTACAGACTGCTATAGCCAGGACTTCAGACCAGCCCTGCACTTTCCTGTTACACAAAGACTAGACAACAAATGATGCAGCTACCTCTTCCAGGACTTGACAATAAATCTAAAACTTTTCTTTTTCAGGATCCCCTAAAAATGCCTTCACCCTCAGACAGCGGGAAGTAATTTTAAGGACATAATAGCCACATTCCAAAGAGGTGGGGCAGGTGGTTTTTGGACTTTCAATGAATTACAGATAATTGTCATTGTTTAGGATGGTTGGTTACAAGTTGTTAATTGATAATGGTCAAGAAAAAACTAAACAAAGGAAATTAGATTCAGGATACTTGCTTAAAAAAAAGAAATGAAAAAAGAAAAAAAGAAGATATAGATAAGAGGTAGATTATTGAATCTTCTCTGAAAAGAAAAAGAAAAAGGGTAGATTATTAAATCTACTCTGTAAAGAAAAAATGCAGAATATAGATATGATAAAATTAAAAAGGTAGATTATTGAATCTACTTTTAAAAAGCAACTACTAGTTTTAGATATTTTACATTGGATGAGATTGTTCTATATTGTGTACAAATTGTGTATGTATATTGATACAAATGTGAGATTATTTTTGTTAGAACATACTGTACATACATTTCTAATCTTGTTCAAGGTATTGTACCTATACAACTCACTTAACAATGTAATGCAATTTTCTAGTCCTTGAAAGTTATTATTGCCAACTATTTAGGATAATAAAGAAATGCAGGTTAGTTGATAGTCACCTACTACAATGGAACTTGTCAGATTATGTATGTTTTCAAGGTCAAACAGATATATTTTAGATAACCAGGTCATCTTCAAGCACTTCAGAGATCTGCAGAATGTGACATTTAAGATGTTTTAATAATATAGATTCCTTTCTTTTATGACAATGAGAAATGCCTGCTCCTGGCAGCACCAATCTACTTTGGAGAAGATGATGGATGGGCACTGAGGAAACTCTATATGGAGTTGACTTTCTATGTGGCAAAAGTTAGCCACTGGGCAAGAAAGTGCCATTACCTCACCTGCTGAGAGTATGCTGTCCAAAATAGACAAGCAGGACACAAAAGAAAGGACTGCTGAACTTTGCCAAGACAAGGTAGGAAGGCCCTTCAGAAAATTCGGCTTCACAGAAAAGTCTGTCAGATATGCTAAGCCTGTAGGCTGAAAATGGATGCTCCAACATTGCAGAGGAACTTTGGGTGACTGTCCAGGTGGTCAGCTGTTTCTTTCTTTTCTTACATTTTTTGGAAGTCCCTTGTTTGCACTTCCTGCTTACTCAGTTAAATATTATTTCCTTCTTGGGTCTCTGAGGGAGCTGAAGACTAGATAGGAGTTTTCCTTCCTAAGAAAATCAGAAAAAAACTTCACTAAAGAGATGTAAAGTGTATAAGTTTGAAAGACATCAAAAGATAGTTTTGGGTTGCTAATACAAGTTAGGATAGAATATAAATTAGATACAACGTTTTGGACTTTCCAAAAAAGGATATATAATGGAGTATTTTCTCTGAATCTGTAAAATGTTAATGGATTGGACATTCTTAATGTAATTCTTGACTGTATATATAATATACACTTATTGTACTTATTATGTATAGTTTTTTCATATTAGTTATAAACTTCTTTTATTATTTTAGACAAAAAAAGGGGGAAATGTGATGATATATAGTGTATCAAATAAAGCTTACCTGAGGATCAGGACAGCGCCACCCACTAGATTAACATAGAGGCCAGGCAGTGGTGGTACACACCTTTAATTCTAGCACTTGGGTGGCAGAGATCCTTCTGGATCTCTGTGAGTTCAAAGCCACCCTGGACTATGTGAGATTGATTTAGTTTAGGAGGGAAACAGAACCATGCAGTGGTGGCACACACCTTTAAAGCCAGTACCTGAAATCTCTTGCCTTTGCTACCAGTATTTGGGAAGCACACACACCATTAATCCCAACACTAGGAAGGAAGTGAAATGGCTGGGCTCAGAAAGGCATATAAGGCATGAAGAGACAGGAACTAGATAGAGGCTTTTCAGTTGAGTACTCAGAGGCCTTTTTTGGCTGAGGACTCAGAGGGTTTCAGTCAGAGGATTCGTGGAGATAGAATCTCACCTTCCATTCAGCCTGAGGATTTGGTATTGGTGAGTTTTTTTTAGTGGTTTGTTCCTTTGTTTTTCTGATCGTTCAATATCTGGCTCAGGGTTTTTATTATAACAACACCATTTAGCATTTGTGCAACAAGGACCCTTTTCAAAAACCTTAGCCACTGGCAACAGGATTCTTTGGTGTATTTCGTGATTTTAGATAATTTTTGACAAGGAGTTTCCCTGAGTGAATTGCCACATGTTTCTCTTTTAGCACAGTGGACTACACTTGAAGTGAGTCACTTGTCCTCTGGGCAGCAAATGAAAAGGCAGGGAATAGCACAACATGCAAAAAACCAATTCATTCAAACTGTACCTCAAAGACGATCTTTTAAAAACAGAGCTTTGCTGTGTAACCTTGATTGGACAGGACCTTCTTCTGTAGACAATGCTGACCTAGAACTCACAGAGATCTGACTGCTTCTGTCTTCAGAGTACTGGGATTAAAGGACTATACCATTGTGCCCATCAAAATTGACATTTCTGATATATTCCACACTAGTTTGTCATCAAGAGTGACCCAGACTTAGAGAATCAACCACAGGCATGGATATTTATAAGCTGAGGGTCCTTAAAAGGATCTAAATTTGGTCCACTGATGTTGAATCTTATTTTGGTAGATTTGTGTGACTATTACTTTATTATTCCTGACTAATAGAAAATAGGTGTAACCTGTTTATGATCCCTTGATTTTTGCTAGAATCATGTCTGGGATATGATAAATGCTTATTACATATTTGCTGAATAAATCCCTCAGTTCTACATACTACCTTTCTCGCATTTATGTGCTATATCACAGAGTGAAAATTGATTCCATGCCTTTTATGCCTTCCTGCTTTGAATGTAATGTTAAAGACTCCATTATTAGGAAATTTTCATACATACTGTGTTAGGATGGTTTCCTGTGTTTGGTTGTTTCCATTTGTTTTTTCATAACTAGAACTCAGCAATGGTGTGTTACCAGTTTTGACTGGTACACAAACACCTTTTCATGATTCTCCACTCTTTTAGCTCTACTGCAACAATGTGGTCACAAGTCAACCATGACAAACCATGTAAAGAGATACAATCTCAGTTGTGGTGATAGTTTATTTGTGTACTCCAATAAAGCTTATCTGGGGATCAGAGGAAAAAGCCAGCCACTATATATAGGAGTCAGGCAGCAGTAGCACATGCCTTTAATCCTAACATTCGGGAGGCTGAGATTCATCCGGATCTCTGTGAGTTCATGGCCACACTGGGAACAGAGTCAGGCATGGTGCCACAGGTCTTAATCCCACCGCTAGTTAACCATAGAGGTCTGGAGGTCTGTTCAGACAGACAGGAAGTGATAGAGCTGGGTGGAAAGAGGAAGTGATGTAGCTGGCCAGAGAGTGGAAGTAAGATGGCAGGGCACAGAAAGGTATATAGGTGTGAGTATACAGGAAATAGCTCTCTCTTGGGCTGAAGATTTCCTAACAGTAAGAAATTGTGGCTGTGGTTTGTTCTTTCTCTCTGATCTCTCAGCTTTTACCCCAATATCTGGCTCTAGGTTTTTTATTAATAAGACCATTTAACAATTCATGTTACACTCAGGTACTTGATATCTGATCTAAGAGACATGGTGCGAACATCCGAGGCAGATTTCTGATGACCAGTGATGAATTATAAACATATAATGGGCAACTCAATACAGTAAGTGACACAATTGGACCTGCGCTAAACAGTGGAAACAAAATAGTCATACTAATATGTGTTCATTATTTAAAGGTCTTTTTTGACAACAAAACTGGAATAGTCCAATCCTTATGAATTCTTTATATTGTTTAACTTTAAATCCTGAACTAATTATATATGTACTGTGATGTTGAAAAGTAGACCTAATCGTTTTATAGACCTTCCTTGGTTTCTTAAAATTAAGCAGAAGGGTGGTTTTAGGTTTGTTATGTTTTTAAGAGATTATCAATGTGGTATCTCTACTTTAAGAAAAACTGTCTATATACTTATGTAATACAGTGATAAATATCATACCAATTACACTAATGTTACTTAAATATTCTGTCTCCTTACTTTTATTTTCTGTACATCTAAGCTGTCTTAAACCAAGTTATTCATGTTTTTCTATTATTCTTTATAAACCCTTTAATTTAGGTTTAATAAAATGTTTACTAGATGATCTGTAGCATACATAATCATAACTTTTATTTATTTTAAATAATTTTTGTTCTTTGAAGGGTATGTATGAACAAGATGTATATTGATAATATCTATTTGCATTTACCTATCTCCAAACTGACTAGTGTCCCTCACCGCATCTCCCTCCCAACTTTATATTCTCTTTGTTAGTTGTCACTAGTAACACCCTAGTCCAATTCATTGGGCCCTCAGGAGCCTTACAGCATTCTTGTTGCAATGTTGACTAGACTGACCTTGTGCAAGTCTTGTGTAGGGAACCCTAGGTGCAGTGAATTCTTGTAGCATTAGATTGACTGATGTACCATTAGCCTATCCAGCCCCAAACTCTATCTCTAAATGAACCACTAACCTTGAGTATTTTCCTCTTCTCCTTCTGTGATATTCACTATTACAAATGGAAATGAACTGTGGGTTTTAGCACTGAAATATGTAATGCTTTAAATGCTTTAGCTCTCTCTTAAATTGAGTCTAATCTCCAGGAATCCCTGTGTTTTCATCTAAGTCACTTAGGTTTGTGTTTATACCTAAATTTTGCCAGGTATCATGACTCTTTTAAGAGTAAAAAATCAACACTTTTCTGATAAATATGATAATTAATCTCTGATATATTTACTGTTACAATCAATGTATTTACTGTGTCGTTTTGACTCCTCCATTTTTATAGCTATGGGACATTTTGCATAAATTGCTATAACTTATTCTCTCATATAAAAATGTGTATTTCTTGATGTTTTATAATGTGGAACTTTTAGTGTTTAAACAGTTTTATGTCCATGTTATGCTTAATGTTTTTGTGCAGGTATGATTGTAAATGTCTTTTAAAATTTTTATCCTCAACAGGCTTATTTTCACCTGAAAACCGTTTGTTTTGTCATTTATCATGTACTTGTTGCCAATAGCTTTTCTTTTTAGTTGCATCCTTTCTCTTTTCTATCATTTCTTTTTTCCTCTTCTTACTGAAAATATATTCTTCGCTGAAATAATTTTCTTTCTAAAAATATAAAAATTAGATGAACTCAAGCTAAAGTATGAAAATGAAAACATGTAATCTAGGACATAGGCAACATCCCAGTTACACCTTGATTTTAAGTTAGACCATTACCAAGTACTTGCTCCTTTAATTTCCTATTATGTTGCTTATGTGTCCAAACATATTTTCAAATATTGTAATTAAAATGTTGCTTTACATTTAAGGACATTTGAAGATCCATTGTAAAACTGGAGGGGAATCCTGAACACTAAAAATGTGAGCAAAACCCAGAGATTTTGTACTACAATACTTTGTACAATGAGATAAGAGTGAATGGATCCAGTGGTATCGTCCCTAACTTAAGACAAGGCACTCTTAACCAAGTGACACACCTACACTGAAAACAAATTAAAACAATTTTACCTGGAGATTGAGCTGTTATCTTTATTGTAAATTTTATTATTTATTTATTTACTTGTTTATTTGTTTGTTTGTTTGTTTTTGATTTTTCGAGACAGGGTTTCTCTGTGTAGCTTTGCGCCTTTAGCCCAGGCTGGCCTCAAACTCACAGAGATCCTCCTCGCTCTGCCTACCGAGTGCTGGGATTAAAGGCGTGCGCCACCACCGCCTGGCTATTGTAAACTTTAAATGTCTAGTTTTTTGTTTTGTTTTGTTTTGTTTTGTTTTGTTTTGTTTAATATCCTCAACTATAAATCTAGCACAGCTCGGAAATACGGTGAATTTGCAAAGCTTCGGTACTTTAGGTGATGACAATAACAATCCCTCTCAGAAAAATGAACAATTCATGACCGAGGAAAGTGTTATAAGTTTGTACTGTTCAAGGTGAAATATAAAATGTATTGTGGGGATCTGGAAAGAGAAGAAAACTGTTCTTAGGTAGGAATCATGTGTCTGTACAAGATCCATTCCACCGCCACAACACAGAAAGAAGCAGCTTACAAAGGGAAAGGTTGATTTTCACGCACGCACGCACACACGCACGCACGCACGCACGCACGCACACAGTTTTCAGACCCTGCTGCTTTGGGTTCACAGCAGAACGCATGCACTCATGGTGTGAGTGATGTTGAAGTAAACCTATTCACTTGGTTTTGGGATGGAACTCAGTGATAAAGCACATGGTTGGTAGGTAGAAAGCTCCAGGTTGGATCCCTAGGACAGGAAGGGAAGGAAGGGAGAGTGGACGGGGAGGCGGGGGGAATGTGAGGGGTTCATGTGGGGGTAGGGTAAAGGGGAGATTACTGAAAGAGCTAGCTGGAAAGAGGGTCAATTCAGGGTCAGATAGAAACCTGGGGCAAAGGAAACTCCCAGAAGTCTACA
>CABHPH010177784.1:0-20316 GCA_902168325.1 Peromyscus nudipes | reverse complement strand
AGAACGGGGGAATCTATGGGTGATATGTAAAGTTGAATTATATTGTATTCAATATAAATATTAATAAATTTTCATTATTAATTTTTTAAAATTAATTAATTATTTTTTAAAATAATAAAAATTATTAATTATTTAATCTTTATTAATATTATTAATAAATTTATTAATAGAATAAATTTAAAGAAAAGAAAATTCAGGGTTAATAATACATTATGCAATCTACCTCTGGGGGTCTTAGTTCCCCATTTCTGTTTATTAAACATTTCTTTTAAATTATGATTAGATCTTGTACAACAGCTTGTCCTGTATACCTATAATAAGCTTTATATTATAATATGCAAAAAACTGTTTCATTTTACTAGAGACATATGCTAGAGCATTGTCAGTCTTAATTTGCACAGGTATACTTATGATGGCCATGACTTCTAATAGGTGTATAATTGCAGAATTAGCCTTTTCAGACCTCAAAGCAGTTGCCCATTGAAATCCTGAAATGTATCTATTGTATGGTGCACATATTTTATTTTACCAAATGCTGAAAATGAAACACATCAATCTGCCAAATTTTATTTCTTTGTATACCTTTAGGGTTACTTCTTGCAGGTAATGGAGTTTGGTTATAGAAGGAACAAGTAGGACATTTTTTTTTTTACAAATTTCTTTGCTTGTTGCCAAGTGATAGAAAAATGCTTAAACATTTTCTACTGGCATGGTGGGTTTTTTTTTTAATGAAATTCCAAGGCCTCCAGCACATTTACTATCAATAACTGATCAATTTCATTATTACCTCATTATTGACTGTAAAACTGTATACGAATTATTTCCAGTGGTTTTTGCACAAAATATTGGTACAGGGTGGGGCTATTTAACATTTTCTGTGGGAGAACCTTCCATTGATAGCTCCTAACAGGCTAAGAAATATTATAAATAGGTACCATGAAGATAAAATTTTATCTATTGTTTTCTTGTAGGAGTATAGTGAAGAAACAGTCTTTTAATTAAATAACTATAATAGGCCATTCTTTAGGTAACAGAGAAAGCAAAGGCATTCCAGGTTGTAGAGAGGTCATTGACTGAATTACTTTATTTATGGCTCTCAGATCTGTCAGCATTCCCTATTTTCCAGATTTCTTTTTAATGACAAATGCAGGAGAATTCCAAGAGCTGGTTGATTCTTCAATATGTTTAGCATTTAATTGCTCCTGAACCAGCTGTTATAAGGTCTGAACTTTCTTTGAGGTCATAGGACATTTCCCAACCCATACAGGTTTGTCAATTAACCATTTTAAGGGTAGGGCTGTTGGTACCTTGGAGAGATTACTGGCTGTTATGCCCTATTTTTATACAGCTTGAATGGTCAGTGACCAATTTTTATAGTACCTTGAAATATTCTTCCCAGTTTCTCAATAAACATGAGTTGGTTTATTGTCAGTTTCTGAGATTGGAGGGATGTTAATCTGGGTATTCCATTGATGTAACAGATCAATGAATCATAACAGATTCATTGCTACATTAACCACATATGTCCTCAACTTTCCTCTCTGTCCTTCTGGTCCTATGCAGTCAACACATCTCATGCTTTGTTTTACCTGAGATAGGGTTCCAGTCTCTAGGAACTGAGCATCAACCTCCTCAAGAGCCCAAATCTGATGCCATGATTCTGGTGTAATAATAGTCACATCCACTCCTGTGTCCAATAAACCTTCAATTATAATGTTATTTATTCATATCCTCAGCTTTTATCTTTGATCATTTATAGAAGTCTGTCAAAGTATTTGTTTCATGTTTTCTCTTGGAAATTTTGATTCCTCTTCCAAAGCTGTTCTAGCATCCAGCGCAGTATGTTTTTTGTTATTGTTGTTTTGTTTTTTGTTTTTTGTTTTTGTTTTTGTTGTTGTTTTTTTTTTAATATGCACTGGACCCTCTAATTGTTCTGGTCAGGAGTTTCCTCCACAGTGACTGGGAATGACTGGACCACGTTTGACTTGGAGGTCTGTGAGAGGTCCCTCAACGTATTTCCAGATGGTAAAGGGCTGCCTTTTTTTCTCTTGTTGATCTGCGTACATTGGTCAGTGTCTGCCTTTGCTGCATCTTCTTCATAAATCAGAAGGTTGAGGCCTTCTGTTTGGGTCATTCTTAGAAGACAAATTGTTTCTAAGAACACCCTGTATACAGTTTCCTTTTAGATGGTCTGGTTTACCAAAATTAAAACATTTGACACATGATGTCTCTTCAGGCTTTTGGAAATAGCCTCTGCTATTCAAGCCTCATTACTATAGTTATAAGACACTATATTAACTATGTGTTGGATCCATTCTTCTTTGGTGCTCATCTGACCCTTAAAGGCTCAATTATTTTTTTTGCATTCTAAATTAGCATTTTTAAAAGCCAAATATTCAACTAGTACTCATCTAACTTCTTGATCTAATATTGTTCTATGTATAGCTTTAATAACTGTTTGCAAAAAGTCAATAAAGGGTTCTTTTGAGACTTGTATGGCTTTAGTAAATTGTTCCCTTTTTCCCCTAATTCTTGAAATTTATCCCAAGCATTTAAGGCTTCTGTACAGCATAGAGACATGGTATACTCATCTCATCAAAATTAGCCTGCTTACTTACATCAGCAAAACAGCCCTTGCCAAATATTTGATCTTGAGAACTCAAAACCTCTAATCTTACCTTGCTATTCAAGGGCCTTAGCTTCTTCTCGCAGCCAGCTTTTCCATTGTAACTGATGACTGTATTGAGACCAATTGATTCCAGTCATTTGGAGTAATTCTATTCCTAGAGAACCACATATTCAGCATCTGCCTTAGATATGTTGAATTCATACCATAGGAAACTATTGCTTCATTAATATCTTTTAAACCTTTCATATGTTCAGGTTCCCACTTGCAATCTACATATCCTTTGGGAGAATTGTTATTTGCTGACCTTTCACAAATAGTAACAGAATAAATTACAGCAGGTGTGCTGGTGACCCTCAGCAGTTCATCTCTAACTCTGTAAGGTACTGATGAGCTTAATTTCCCTTTAACTTCTTTAGTCTGAGCCTTATAGCTCATTTTGTCAGTTTTTAAAAGCTCTTCTAAGGCTTAGAATCCATTTGTAACTGTCTTCTGTAGGGTGTGAAGCTCCTGAATAGTGAATGTTTCCAAAGGCTTCATTAGATCATTCAGTTTCTTATTCTCATCATTCACATATGATTTTAAAGATTTTACCTTATCCATCAAGGCTATTTTGTCATCTTTGGTGATTATATGTATGACATACATATTGCCTTCCAAAACCAATGTTTTGCATATTGCCTTCTCATACATAACCTTTCTCCATGGGATGTATTTTGTCTGCCAATTTCTCATTACCATTTTCCATTGAATATATTTTTTCAGCTAATTTTTCATTTCCATTTTGCAAAATCCTTATCATTTCAATCAGTGTCTCATTTTTGGCACTGTTATCAAACCATTTATTAAGGATATGATGTGAATTGCCAGACTAATAGCAATTATAGCTAAAAATGTTTACATCCTAGGTAGGTCGCATATCTTCTAGCATTCCATCCACAGCATAAAAGAGTAAATTTTTAATTTCCTGCATCATGATATTATCCTTATTATCCTCTATTGGTGTGAAGAACTTTACAAACTGCAAAGAAAAATTATGTATAATATAATATAATACAATACAATATAATATACAATAATGTAATATATAATATATAACAACATATAATACATATATTTTATCAGTTTAAAGTTTAAAGTTATCAAGTAATTTACCTTAGGTAAAATCCTCGGAAGATTTTCCTAGGTGTAAAACTCTTAAGTGACCAGGCGGATTTGGATGGCTGGTTTGTGGGAGGGTTTTAGAATGTAATGTTGATGTTTGGCCAGCAGATGTCGAAGGCGTGGTGCCTGGAATGCTGCTCTTGCTCTGAGCTCCTGAGGTTGGCTGACCTGTATGTTCTAAGCAAAACTTAAATGATGTGCTGAATAGATGTGGTTAGAGAAAGCGGATGAAAATTCTCAGCATGTGTCCCAGTTCTGAAATGAAGCAGAATGCGTATTCCCAGCGAAAATGGCCAGCTCAAGTGGACCGCTAGACCACTGGAATGCCAGCAGGATCTGAGCTGGGAGCTTGAAGATGGGAGCTAGCAACCAGCGGTGTGCAAGCAACTGTACAAGAACCATGTGGCAGTTTATGAGGGAGGGCTACCTGTGGGCTGGCGATCCAGTTACATGTTGGCTGGGGAGGAGGGGGGATAGTGGGACACAGCACAAATGCACAATGTGGTGGGAACCTGCCTCAGTGCCTGTGTGCATCTAGAGTGCTTGGGAGTGCGGGGGTTTGAGGCAGGATATGCCTGGGCCAAGGCAGGAGGTGGAAATACAGTTGGTGCCAGCCAATCTGCCATAGACTCTCTGCTAAGTTAGTAGCAAGCATAAAAAAACAAAAAAACAAAAAACAAAAACAAAAACAAAAAAAACAAAAACAAAAACAAAAACAAAAAAAAACAGACATGCAACATATTAGGGCACAGCCTCTGAGAACTTGGTGCTCAACCCACGGAATGCAGGCAGGCAGACATGGCTGGAACACTGTTAAAAACCTGAGTGTGTGTCACTGATGGGCGGTGGTGCATACCTTTAATCCCAGCACTCCGGAGGCAGAGGTAGGCGGATCTCTGTGAGTTTGAGGTCAGCCTGGTCTACAGAGCGAGATCCAGGACAGACACCAAAACTACAAAGAGAAACCCTGTCTCGAAAAAGAAGAAAGAAAGAAAACAAAAAACAAACAAGCAAACAAACCTGGGTGTGCTCGGAGCAGGTGGAAAACTCTAGACCTCAGGGCCCGAGGTTGGCAGGGGCGTTTAAAACGCTGGCATGAATGTGCTGCAGACCGGAGGCTATTTCTGATCTGGACCTGCAGCTCAAAGCACTGAGTGCAAAACAGCAATCTGCTACATAGAGCAGCTGATTGCTGGCAAGGGTTATTAAGCTAGACCTATGTTGCAGTGCGGGCCAGTGTGCCCCAGCAGGGGCGTTTGGGGGTCTGACCACTTGTTACACAAACCTTTAAGAGTCCGTTAACGGATCTCCAGGAATTTATTAAGGTATAAAATGGGGATAATACACTCGCCAATACAGAATGAAATGAACATGGTTGCTTACCTAGCTGTTGTCTTCTGTTCTGCCCATTCGTGATGGGAGCCCACTCTCCATCTCTGACCACCAATGACAGAGGAAGCACATGCCCTCCTCAGTTTTAACCAGTCACATACCCAGAAAGGGCCATGCCCATTGAGTCAGATAGTCCAAAGCTCATTGGTTGAATGAAATGAATTCCTTCAACAAAACCTTACTACTTGAAAGCTTTGTTGTACTTGGGAGATCTAAAGTTCTGAGAATGCTTAAGTAACACTGAGTCTCTCTCTCTCTCTCTCTCTCTCTCTCTCACACACACACACACACATTTCATTTCTCCAAATCAAAAGGAAACCTAAGTGTTATGCAAATGCATATCTCCATAATATGAAATTTATTTAGGAATAATTATAATGTTTGTACATTTTTAAAAATTTAATATAGTAAATATTCTGCCAAATTTTATAAAATATGTTTGTTTGTTCATAAATATTAATGCAAAAGCATATCTTCTATGATGATATTTTCCACATAGAAAATATTATAATGTATATCCATGTGCAGAAAGTTCTGCTTCAGAAATGCCCAGCATTAATAACTTTTAAATGGTGATTCTTACTGTACATAATTTTGAAGGTGCTAGCTAAGCATAAAACTAATGTATAATTGTAAAAATTGAAAACTAATATTAGACGGCACAGGAAATGTTGGGAATGCAGATAAAATGTGACATTTTTATTCTAATACTGTACATGGAGAACAGAATAATGAGAAGTATGCTGTACTAGGAAGAGGCATTATAGAGCAATAAGAGATAAAGATGAATGCTGTGTGATTAGAGAAATAAGAAAAATATAATAATAGCTATTATGATGGTTAGGTTTTGTGAAATCAGAGGAAGACATCAGAGGGTGAAGCACAGTTGATTTGATCAAAGGGTTATTTGAAACATGGGGAGCCATTAAAATGAATCTGCAAAAACCGATTATACTTGGAGAGTGATAATTAGAAATAGGCTGTTCATTTTTCCTATTAATTCAGACACTGTATTGTTCTCATTTGCAAGTTTGTGAATTTCTAGCCATTTAACCTACATTCTGCCTCATTCAGCTCAATCTTAAGGTCTTATATTGCGATTTTTCTGATTGACTGAAGTTTTAAAGTAAGTCTAAAATATGGACTTTCACACACATACACCTGAATTTTCAAAGACATCTAGAATTATATTGATCAATTCCTGAATAGCACATTAATTGAACAGAGACAGAATTTATTATGAAAGGAAATATTGACTCATTTATTTCATAATGTAGAAACTTAATTAAATTAATGTGCTCATTTGTTAAAGGCTTGTATACAGGGCCATTTTGTATGGACACATTTAACTGTTCTCTTGAAAGAAATAAAGGTTAATTTAAACACTATAGCAGTGGAAATTTAATATACAATGAAAATATGTCTGTGTCAAGATGGAGTCTGTGGAAGGAGAATCCTGGCTGTCACAGTCTCTTGGGTCTCAGCTGCTCTTTCTTTCCAGTACTACCCTAGTAGAGACACTCTGATAAGTAGAGATGCCCACTGTAATGGAAATGACATGTGAGAGATCTACATGTAGTGACTATCGAGAGAACAATGGACATAATCAAGCATGTCCGTGATATCCTAGCCTCAGAGTTCATGCCACCTTCACCTTCACCTAAAAGGCCGTGTCAGAAAAAAAAGTTTATTTCATGATATTTTCTATTTGATCCTTAATAAATAGCCAAGTATTGAGGGAGGGATATCATTCAAACCATTCACCATAGTGTAAGCAGCCTGATAACATGAGTATGTCTTTAATGCAAGTTTGAAAGCTCCTGAGGGGCCATGGACACCTCAGGAAAGGAAGTAAAGAGACCATTCCTCCTTTCTCTCTCCCTGGATGACACCCTCCTGCTCTCTCATACTTGCTCCTCTCTTCCCTCACTCTTTCCCACCCGACTCTGTCGTCTGTCTCCTTTCATCTCTCCCTGCTTAAATCAGAGTTACAACTACTTTCATTTTTTAAATTTGCTTTATAATTTTATTTTTGGAGAGAGTAATTCTACAATTTAAAAGGCAAAGAATTGGAAAGAGCACCTTCATTGTCTGAGGAATGTTTATGCAACTGTAGGTTTACTATATGTGTGAGCATTTGTCTGAATGTTGTATATTTACTAAGTGCATATCTGGTACTTGCAAAGGCCACAAGACAGCATTGGATTCCCTGGAACTGTCATTACAGATAGTTATGAGCTGTAATGTGAGTCTTGGGAATTGAACCACTGTCCTCTGCAAAAGCAGTCAGTGTTCTTAACTGGTGAGTCATCTCTCCAAAATTTTAATACTTAAAAATTAGTCAAGAGTTTTAATATATTTATCTTTCACATATAAATTAAAATTTGTTTGTTAATAAATATGACAATAACCCTTAGTAGATTATCTTCCAGGCTTTCCAAATTTGAAAACCTACAAGCATTGATATATGTTTGGAAAACTTCCATAACACGAGTGTGCAGACTCTGATCTCCTCAGACCACACCATTTGAGGTAAGAGTGTTTTCTTATAGTAAGATCTTCTATTTTCTTCTGTGAGCTTCAGTCTCCAGTTCAAATCTTCACAAATCACTAGGCTTAAGTTTTCACTTCTCAGACTGCACCTTCTCTGATTTTTAGGCTCACTTGCAAGTTTATGAACTTGTTTTATCTTGGTCACACCTCTTCCATGCATTACAGTTGCCAGATATCTTCTTCATCGTCTACTCTTTAAAATTTCCATAATGGTAAGTATTACATGCTTTGTTGAATGTATATATTGTTAGTCAGTTTTGTCTGTTTTTAAGGCAGTGGTAGAAAACTGACAGATTCTTCCTGTCTCACACAGGCAGTCATCTGCTGGCTAACATGGTGATTAGGAGCATTTGAGTACCACATGCTTTGGAGACACTTCACTTTCTCCTTTTAATATAAAATTTTTTTTTAGAATTTTTTGAAAAGAATATCTCATGTTCTATTATACTTGGGAGGCTGAGTTTTTAAGTTCTCTCGATGACCATCTTAATTATCAAATAATTTGCTCTCAAGATTTTTCCAAATTTAACAGCATCCCAGAATTCTTTGTGCCCACTAGTGGTTATTTATTTATACCAGCTTCACTAATGTCATTGCTGTCTGCCTGTTAAAGGATGTGTCAAGTCGGAACTCTAAGATGATCTACTTTTAAGTTTAATGACACTGAGTAAATACAAGAATGAGAGTAATAACATATCTGTTGATTGTCTGGAATGTCTACTTTGAAAACACAGTAAGCAGTTCTCTCTTCAACTGCTAGCCTCAATCTATATTTCCTAGTATTTCCTGAATTAAAACAATAGTCTCCTGACTGATCTCCCAAGTGATACTCTTGTTTCATATGCTTTGCTCATAATCGAATACCCAGGAAGATCTCATTACAAGCCAGAGTGAGTTTCTCCTGTGTGCAGAAATCTCTAGTGTCTTTCCCTCTCACACTTAAGAATCCCAGGAATTCTAATCAGCCTTGTGATCCAGCTTCCTGCTTTCTCCTTATACTCTTTTATCCTAGTTTGCAGACAGACCCAACCATCCAAATCAGCCAGAAAAAACTTACCATTCTTCTCTTCTATAAAATGCATTTCTAGTAGTGGAATGTTGGGATACTTGAATGCTTTAAAACACTCATAATTATAAGATTAGTTCTTATATCTAGATTAGATCAAAAAATTTCTAATGATTTATCCACTTTTAAAATGATACAAGAATATTAAAAAGACTTTAAGGTGACATCAACACAGGAGTTTGACTTTCAGTTTATCTGTTGGCAATATTTGGTTCAGTAAAATAATTTCAAAACTCTCTTCAGAAAAGTATTATTAGTTAGGCTAATCTCTAACTAGAGAAAAAATCGAACAACTGTTTTATAAAAATATATTGTATGTTTTACCTGTTCTAATAATTCCCATCAATTATTCAAATGTAAGCTATATGAGAATGGAGTTCCTTCATATTCCTGAAATATTCAGTTTTATTGTTTGCATAAGGATAAAATCACTATTAGATAGATTTCCATTGCTGTGTAGTAAGCATTATTATTAACATTCATAAATAGAATATCAGTGCTCAATTTTTTTATGATTCAGCTAAAAACTAAATGAAAGTATGGAATGTACCAGCTTAGGTGAAAATTCTCAACCTTTGAGAATATCATCAATCTTCAGCATCATGGATGACAGTTACTTTTGTGAAAGTTAACTACCTTTCTTTTTTCCTAGAGAGGATTTCAATGTCACCTTTAGTGCAGATAGAACAACTTAAACAATACCAAAAAAATTATCTCATCAAATGCTTATCCTATGCTAGCAATTGTATTTGAACATGTTCAAGTAATGTAAATTAGCTCCAATAAAGTTTTTCAAAATATTTTAAAAATTTTTATATATTAGAATATTGTTTCACAAAATGATCTTACTTTCAGTGTGTCCATCTTCTTTATTCCATCATGTACTAGCCATCTTCAGAGAGTAATGGAAAAGTTTTGTGGATGCACTAGTATCATAGAGCAGTTTAAGGGAGGAAGGAAAAGGGGGAAATTATGTAATTACATTATAATGTCAAACAACAAAACAAATCACTTTAAAGGCACCATGTTTAAAAATGAAGAATCTTGCCCTATAGCAGTTTTGTGTCTTCTATGATAGGCACATCACATGGAGCCATAAACTATAGATCTGGAAGCATGTGGTGTCACCAACACTTTTCCACACTTTAACTCATTATTCACTGGAGGCACAGCATCCCCTGGAAATATGCTGACTTCTTCAGTGCAGCCATTTCTGAACTGATGGGCAATCATGTCCCCCCCCCATCTACATAATTAATTCTATCCCACATCCATGCTTTATACAAAACTTAATGGTATTGTCATAGTAATCGTTTTAGAATAAGTATTAAAAATTGGGTGTGGTGTGGATTTTAAGCTGTGACCATGGTCAAATTATGGCCAAATTTTGTGAACAGAGTTTGACTGCTTCATTGTCATCAACAGCGAATGGATGGACAGTTCAGTTCCCTTGTACATTTTCCTGCTTTTAGTTTTTAATGTAATTTTACAATTCTAAACATGTTGTTACATTTTTTCTGTTATTTTTTGCTCACTTTTTGTTAATTATCCTTTAAGAATTACTCCTCAGTATTTAAAAACTTAATATTATATATGATATTTTATTTTTATATGCCTTCCAAACATCAGTCACTGTTTGTAAAAGGTGTTTATTGAGACTGTTGAGTGGCTCTATGGGCAAAAGCATTTGCCATGCAAGCATGACAGCCCAACTTTGGTCTCTGGGAACCATGTAAAGGTAGCAAAAGAGAAATGGCAGAAAGTTACCCTCTGACCTCCACATGTACTCTATGACATGCAGACATACCCACTAACCACACACACCAAAAATACAATTAAGGAAAATTAAAGTGTTTCTTGCATGTTGTTCATTTTATGATGTATACTATTTTTTAACTATTGGGTTTGCTTATTATGTTTTAGTAACACATTACCTCAAAATTCAGTAGCTTAGAACCAACAATAGTGATGATTTTCTGTTTGTGTTGGGCATCCACTTGGCTCAGCTGTGAGGTGCTTTGAAGCAGAAGCTCATAAAGACTGGAGGCAAGGGCAGTTTAATAGGCATGAACTTTTACTTAGGGAGGACCTATGGTGATATACTGTGTATTGAATAAAGCTTGCCTGGGGGTCAGAGGACAAAGCCAGTCACAAGATTAAATGAAGGGGCCAGGCAGTGGTGGCACACACCTTTAAGGCCAGTACTTGGGAGTCACATACATGCCTTTAATTCCAGTACTTGATATCTCTTGCCTTTGCTACCAGTATTTGGGAAGCACACACACCATTAATTCCAGCACTAGGAAGGAAGTGAAATGGCTGGGCAGAGAAAGACGTATAAGGCATGAGGAGACAGGAACTAGAGACTTTCCAGCTGAGTACTCAGAAGCACTTTTTGGCTGAGGACTCAAAGGGTTTCAGTCAGAGGAGATAGGATCTCATCTTCCATTCAGCCTGAGAATTCGGTAGTGGTGAGAAGTTTTTCTAGTGGCTTGTTCCTTTGTTTCTCTGATCTTTCAGCATTTACCCCAATATCTGACTCTGGGTTTTTATTATAACACCATAGGATTCATGTAAAATCTGCCACCCAACGTGGGGCAAGAATTCACAAAAAGACCACTTGCCTATGGTTTTTCAGCCATCGCCACAGGCCCAAGCTACATGTGGCTGGAGTCTCCACCCCATCTGTGCCAAAGTCCATACCATGCTGGCTAAGTTTTTGTTGCAGCCTCTCTGCAGCAAACTCTATAGGTTTTTGAGCTCCAAAAACCGCAGGAGTTAGCTGCTTTAGCACATTTTCCCTTTGCAAGACACCTGACTCCACAGGCACAAGTCCAGGCTAAGGCCCAGGCTCACGCCCAGACTCAGACTCCAAACACACCAGAATTAACTGCCCTCACACATTCCCTGTGCAGACAGCTGACTCTTTAATTTCTTCCCTTTGGCTTTCTATGGACCCCTTCCTTAGGCTGCTGTCACATCGTCATCTGAATTGTCGTTGTCAACAAACTTGGTGAGTCAATTGGGATTTCTTAAATGGAGGAATTAGTTAAAAGAAGTTTTTTTTTCCCACATTAAAAAATGGGAAACATTTTTACAATGAAAGGAGTATAGTCTCTGTCTGATAATACAGTTGATGGTATGAAAGTGGGTCAATTAAGTGAGAGGACAATTAATGTTGATGGTATTTATGTAATGTCAATTATAAATATTCTTTGTTTGATCATTTTTGTTTTATCATTTAAAAAGTTGGTTAATATGAGTGCCAAGATAAAAGTTGTAGAAAAACTTGTTAAATCAGATCACAGATATATTCAGACTCAGACAAAAAAATTTAAAGGAGAACCAATCTCAACATTGCATTACAGAGAAACAGACTAAGTCTTTCAAACAGCCAACCTTAGTTTATCCAGTAACCTTACAAGAACTACCAAATGATAGATGTCCCCAAGACTGTGTATGAGCTGATTGGACTTCTGTGCAAATGTTAGATTTGAGGAGATTCAAGGAAGCTATAGTCTCATATGGTATGTATTCATTGTATGTGAAACAGATGTTAAACGTGTGGTCAACTTGTAATAGAATCATACCTCAAGACTGGAGAGATTTGGTTACAGCAGTCTTAGAGGCTGGTCCCCAGTTACAATGGAGGACCTGGTAGAAGGATGAGGCTAAGACTATTGAACATTGAAGTAGGGCTAGAGGTATTGAAATTAACCAACCTCAACTTCTTGGAGAAGAGGATTATGCTGATATACAAAAACAATCTTTATATGATGACCACACCCTAGCTTTATGCTGCATGGCAGCAGTGAATGCTTGGGACAAATTTGAAGAAGTAAGAAAGAAAACTGAGTCATTTACAAATGTTATACAGGGCCCAAAAGAAACCTTCACCAATTTCTTACAAAGATTGTCTTCAGCAGTAAATATCAGTAAATGATACCAAATTCAGAAGCTAAACAAATAATAATTGAATCTCTGACTTTTGAAAATGCTAATGCACAATGCAATAGGATAATTAGACTGTTAAAGGCAAGATCAGTACCCTTGGAGGGATGGATCAGAGATACAATCAATATTGAATCTTATGACCATGATGATGCTTAGATAGGAAATGTGACTTCCAGAGGTTTGAAGAAAAATGGTAATGTCAAATGTTTCAATTGCAGTAAACAAGGACACCTAAAAAGGGATTGTAAACAGGGCATTCCTAGAAACAAGGTTTTTGCTAAGAATAATCCCCACAGAACACTCCTACCTTCTGGATTATGTAGAAGGTGTAGCAAAGGTAGACACTGGACTAACGAATGTAGTTCAACAAGGGACAGACAAGGTAATCCCTTGCCTTTGCCATTGAGAAACACCCTGAGGGGCCTCTCAAAGACCCTTATGTCAAATTCTGTTTAGTCCTTTTCTGTCATCATGGAAGAAATTCCAGAGCAATTAAAGAACTGAATGCCTATTGTAAGAAACCATGTTGCTCTGGATGATAGAACAGCTTTAGAAAAATAAAACAAAAGTTTAAGTAGAAACCATAATTCAAAAGTGATAAAGATTAGATTTGGAACTTCCCCAAAGTTAGGGTTGGGGAAGGGTTTTGTTTTTATCTTTCAGGAGAATGAAGGCATCCAGGTAAAGAATCTGAAGACATCTGAAGAAAAGGGACAAATAATCCAGAAAACTTCTCCCAAGTAAAAGATTTTCTGCAGTGAACCATGACCATGCCTAACAGCAATCTCTGAAGTCTCCAAAAAGATGATGGGATCCAACAATGATGATTCCACATGGACTATGATAATCCCAATAAGCTGACAAACACCACCTAAAGATTGGCTTTGGACTACAATCTACTCAGGAAAATTTTGAGATGGCTAGCCTTACAGACTGCTATAGCCAGGACTTCAGACCAGCCCTGCACTTTCCTGTTACACAGAGACTAGACAACAAATGATGCAGCTACCTCTTCCAGGACTTGACAATAAATCTAAAACTTTTCTTTTTCAGGATCCCCTAAAAATGCCTTCACCCTCAGACAGTGGGAAGTAATTTTAAGGACATAATAGCCACATTCCAAAGAGGTGGGGCAGGTGGTTTTTGGACTTTCAATGAATTACAGATAATTGTCATTGTTTAGGATGGTTGGTTACAAGTTGTTAATTGATAATGGTCAAGAAAAAACTAAACAAAGGAAATTAGATTCAGGATACTTGCTTAAAAAAAAGAAATGAAAAAAGAAAAAAAGAAGATATAGATAAGAGGTAGATTATTGAATCTTCTCTGAAAAGAAAAAGAAAAAGGGTAGATTATTAAATCTACTCTGTAAAGAAAAAATGCAGAATATAGATATGATAAAATTAAAAAGGTAGATTATTGAATCTACTTTTAAAAAGCAACTACTAGTTTTAGATATTTTACATTGGATGAGATTGTTCTATATTGTGTACAAATTGTGTATATTGATACAAATGTGAGATTATTTTTGTTAGAACATACTGTACATACATTTCTAATCTTGTTCAAGGTATTGTACCTATACAACTCACTTAACAATGTAATGCAATTTTCTAGTCCTTGAAAGTTATTATTGCCAACTATTTAGGATAATAAAGAAATGCAGGTTAGTTGATAGTCACCTACTACAATGGAACTTGTCAGATTATGTATGTTTTCAAGGTCAAACAGATATATTTTAGATAACCAGGTCATCTTCAAGCACTTCAGAGATCTGCAGAATGTGGCATTTAAGATGTTTTAATAATATAGATTCCTTTCTTTTATGACAATGAGAAATGCCTGCTCCTGGCAGCACCAATCTACTTTGGAGAAGATGATGGATGGGCACTGAGGAAACTCTATATGGAGTTGACTTTCTATGTGGCAAAAGTTAGCCACTGGGCAAGAAAGTGCCATTACCTCACCTGCTGAGAGTATGCTGTCCAAAATAGACAAGCAGGACACAAAAGAAAGGACTGCTGAACTTTGCCAAGACAAGGTAGGAAGGCCCTTCAGAAAATTCGGCTTCACAGAAAAGTCTGTCAGATATGCTAAGCCTGTAGGCTGAAAATGGATGCTCCAACATTGCAGAGGAACTTTGGGTGACTGTCCAGGTGGTCAGCTGTTTCTTTCTTTTCTTACATTTTTTGGAAGTCCCTTGTTTGCACTTCCTGCTTACTCAGTTAAATATTATTTCCTTCTTGGGTCTCTGAGGGAGCTGAAGACTAGATAGGAGTTTTCCTTCCTAAGAAAATCAGAAAAAAACTTCACTAAAGAGATGTAAAGTGTATAAGTTTGAAAGACATCAAAAGATAGTTTTGGGTTGCTAATACAAGTTAGGATAGAATATAAATTAGATACAACGTTTTAGACTTTCCAAAAAAGGATATATAATGGAGTATTTTCTCTGAATCTGTAAAATGTTAATGGATTGGACATTCTTAATGTAATTCTTGACTGTATATATAATATACACTTATTGTACTTATTATGTATAGTTTTTTCATATTAGTTATAAACTTCTTTTATTATTTTAGACAAAAAAAGGGGGAAATGTGATGATATATCAAATAAAGCTTACCTGAGGATCAGGACAGCGCCACCCACTAGATTAACATAGAGGCCAGGCAGTGGTGGTACACACCTTTAATTCTAGCACTTGGGTGGCAGAGATCCGTCTGGATCTCTGTGAGTTCAAAGCCACCCTGTACTATGTGAGATTGATTTAGTTTAGGAGAGAAACAGAACCATGCAGTGGTGGCACACACCTTTAAAGCCAGTACCTGAGATCTCTTGCCTTTGCTACCAGTATTTGGGAAGCACATACACCATTAATCCCAACACTAGGAAGGAAGTGAAATGGCTGGGCTCAGAAAGGCATATAAGGCATGAAGAGACAGGAACTAGATAGAGGCTTTTCAGTTGAGTACTCAGAGGCCTTTTTTGGCTGAGGACTCAGAGGGTTTCAGTCAGAGGATTCGTGGAGATAGAATCTCACCTTCCATTCAGCCTGAGGATTTGGTATTGGTGAGTTTTTTTTAGTGGTTTGTTCCTTTGTTTTCTGATCGTTCAATATCTTGCTCAGGGTTTTTATTATAACAACACCATTTAGCATTTGTGCAACAAGGACCCTTTTCAAAAACCTTAGCCACTGGCAACAGGATTCTTTGGTGTATTTCGTGATTTTAGATAATTTTTGACAAGGAGTTTCCCTGAGTGAATTGCCACATGTTTCTCTTTTAGCACAGTGGACTACACTTGAAGTGAGTCACTTGTCCTCTGGGCAGCAAATGAAAAGGCAGGGAATAGCACAACATGCAAAAAACCAATTCATTCAAACTGTACCTCAAAGACGATCTTTTAAAAACAGAGCTTTGCTGTGTAACCTTGATTGGACAGGACCTTCTTCTGTAGACAATGCTGACCTAGAACTCACAGAGATCTGACTGCTTCTGTCTTCAGAGTACTGGGATTAAAGGACTATACCATTGTGCCCATCAAAATTGACATTTCTGATATATTCCACACTAGTTTGTCATCAAGAGTGACCCAGACTTAGAGAATCAACCACAGGCATGAATATTTATAAGCTGAGGGTCCTTAAAAGGATCTAAATTTGGTCCACTGATGTTGAATCTTATTTTGGTAGATTTGTGTGACTATTACTTTATTATTCCTGACTAATAGAAAATAGGTGTAACCTGTTTATGATCCCTTGATTTTTGCTAGAATCATGTCTGGGATATGATAAATGTTTATTACATATTTGCTGAATAAATCCCTCAGTTCTACATACTACCTTTCTCGCATTTATGTGCTATATCACAGAGTGAAAATTGATTCCATGCCTTTTATGCCTTCCTGCTTTGAATGTAATGTTAAAGACTCCATTATTAGGAAATTTTCATACATACTGTGTTAGGATGGTTTCCTGTGTTTGGTTGTTTCCATTTGTTTTTTCATAACTAGAACTCGGCAATGGTGTGTTACCAGTTTTGACTGGTACACAAACACCTTTTCATGATTCTCCACTCTTTTAGCTCTACTGCAACAATGTGGTCACAAGTCAACCATGACAAACCATGTAAAGAGATACAATCTCAGTTGTGGTGATAGTTTATTTGTGTACTCCAATAAAGCTTATCTGGGGATCAGAGGAAAAAGCCAGCCACTATATATAGGAGTCAGGCAGCAGTAGCACATGCCTTTAATCCTAACATTCGGGAGGTTGAGATTCATCCGGATCTCTGTGAGTTCAAGGCCACACTGGGAACAGAGTCAGGCATGGTGCCACAGGTCTTAATCCCATCGCTAGTTAACCATAGAGGTCTGGAGGTCTGTACAGACAGACAGGAAGTGATAGAGCTGGGTGGAAAGAGGAAGTGATGTAGCTGGCCAGAGAGCGGAAGTAAGATGGCAGGGCACAGAAAGGTATATAGGTGTGAGTATACAGGAAATAGCTCTCTCTTGGGCTGAAGATTTCCTAACAGTAAGAAATTGTGGCTGTGGTTTGTTCTTTCTCTCTGATCTCTCAGCTTTTACCCCAATATCTGGCTCTAGGTTTTTTATTAATAAGACCATTTAACAATTCATGTTACACTCAGGTACTTGATATCTGATCTAAGAGACATGGTGCGAACATCCGAGGCAGATTTCTGATGACCAGTGATGAATTATAAACATATAATGGGCAACTCAATACAGTAAGTGACACAATTGGACCTGCGCTAAACAGTGGAAACAAAATAGTCATACTAATATGTGTTCATTATTTAAAGGTCTTTTTTGACAACAAAACTGGAATAGTTCAATCCTTATGAATTCTTTATATTGTTTAACTTTAAATCCTGAACTAATTATATATGTACTGTGATGTTGAAAAGTAGACCTAATCGTTTTATAGACCTTCCTTGGTTTCTTAAAATTAAGCAGAAGGGTGGTTTTAGGTTTGTTATGTTTTTAAGAGATTATCAATGTGGTATCTCTACTTTAAGAAAAACTGTCTATATACTTATGTAATACAGTGATAAATATCATACCAATTACACTAATGTTACTTAAATATTCTGTCTCCTTACTTTTATTTTCTGTACATCTAAGCTGTCTTAAACCAAGTTATTCATGTTTTTCTATTATTCTTTATAAACCCTTTAATTTAGGTTTAATAAAATGTTTACTAGATGATCTGTAGCATACATAATCATAACTTTTATTTATTTTAAATAATTTTTGTTCTTTGAAGGGTATGTATGAACAAGATGTATATTGATAATATCTATTTGCATTTACCTATCTCCAAACTGACTAGTGTCCCTCACCGCATCTCCCTCCCAACTTTATATTCTCTTTGTTAGTTGTCACTAGTAACACCCTAGTCCAATTCATTGGGCCCTCAGGAGCCTTACAGCATTCTTGTTGCAATGTTGACTAGACTGACCTTGTGCAAGTCTTGTGTAGGGAACCCTAGGTGCAGTGAATTCTTGTAGCATTAGATTGACTGATGTACCATTAGCCTATCCAGCCCCAAACTCTATCTCTAAATGAACCACTAACCTTGAGTATTTTCCTCTTCTCCTTCTGTGATATTCACTATTACAAATGGAAATGAACTGTGGGTTTTAGCACTGAAATATGTAATGCTTTAAATGCTTTAGCTCTCTCTTAAATTGAGTCTAATCTCCAGGAATCCCTGTGTTTTCATCTAAGTCACTTAGGTTTGTGTTTATACCTAAATTTTGCCAGGTATCATGACTCTTTTAAGAGTAAAAAATCAACACTTTTCTGATAAATATGATAATTAATCTCTGATATATTTACTGTTACAATCAATGTATTTACTGTGTCGTTTTGACTCCTCCATTTTTATAGCTATGGGACATTTTGCATAAATTGCTATAACTTATTCTCTCATATAAAAATGTGTATTTCTTGATGTTTTATAATGTGGAACTTTTAGTGTTTAAACAGTTTTATGTCCATGTTATGCTTAATGTTTTTGTGCAGGTATGATTGTAAATGTCTTTTAACATTTTTATCCTCAACAGGCTTATTTTCACCTGAAAACCGTTTGTTTTGTCATTTATCATGTACTTGTTGCCAATAGCTTTTCTTTTTAGTTGCATCTTTTCTCTTTTCTATCATTTCTTTTTTCCTCTTCTTACTGAAAATATATTCTTTGCTGAAATAATTTTCTTTCTAAAAATATAAAAATTAGATGAACTCAAGCTAAAGTATGAAAATGAAAACATGTAATCTAGGACATAGGCAACATCCCAGTTACACCTTGATTTTAAGTTAGACCATTACCAAGTACTTGCTCCTTTAATTTCCTATTATGTTGCTTATGTGTCCAAACATATTTTCAAATATTGTAATTAAAATGTTGCTTTACATTTAAGGACATTTGAAGATCCATTGTAAAACTGGAGGGGAATCCTGAACACTAAAAATGTGAGCAAACCCCAGAGATTTTGTACTACAATACTTTGTACAATGAGAGAAGAGTGAATGGATCCAGTGGTATCGTCCCTAACTTAAGACAAGGCACTCTTAACCAAGTGACACACCTACACTGAAAACAAATTAAAACAATTTTACCTGGAGATTGAGCTGTTATCTTTATTGTAAATTTTATTATTTATTTATTTACTTGTTTATTTGTTTGTTTGTTTGTTTTTGATTTTTCGAGACAGGGTTTCTCTGTGTAGCTTTGCGCCTTTAGCCCAGGCTGGCCTCAAACTCACAGAGATCCTCCTTGCTCTGCCTACCGAGTGCTGGGATTAAAGGCGTGCGCCACCACCTGGCTATTGTAAACTTTAAATGTCTAGTTTTTTGTTTTGTTTTGTTTTGTTTTGTTTTGTTTTGTTTTGTTTTGTTTTGTTTTGTTTAATATCCTCAACTATAAATCTAGCACAGCTCGGAAATACGGTGAATTTGCAAAGCTTTGGTACTTTAGGTGATGACAATAACAATCCCTCTCAGAAAAATGAACAATTCATGACCGAGGAAAGTGTTATAAGTTTGTACTGTTCAAGGTGAAATATAAAATGTATTGTGGGGATCTGGAAAGAGAAGAAAACTGTTCTTAGGTAGGAATCATGTGTCTGTACAAGATCCATTCCACCGCCACAACACAGAAAGAAGCAGCTTACAAAGGGAAAGGTTGATTTTCACGCACGCATGCATGCACGCACGCACGCACGCACGCACGCACACAGTTTTCAGACCCTGCTGCTTTGGGTTCACAGCAGAACGCATGCACTCATGGTGTGAGTGATGTTGAAGTAAACCTATTCACTTGGTTTTGGGATGGAACTCAGTGATAAAGTACATGGTTGGTAGGTAGAAAGCTCCAGGTTGGATCCCTAGGACAGGAAGGGAAGGAAGGGAGGGGGGGGGAATGGGAGGGGTTCATGTGGGGGTAGGGTAAAGGGGAGATTACTGAAAGAGCTAGCTGGAAAGAGGGTCAATTTAGGGTCAGATAGAAACCTGGGGCAAAGGAAACTCCCAGAAGTCTACA
>CABHPH010177781.1:825-12127 GCA_902168325.1 Peromyscus nudipes | reverse complement strand
GCAAACAAAACAAATAAACCAGAACAAAAACAGAAACAAAAAAAAAACACATACAAACAGACTCAAACATAAGAACATGAAAACACAAGTCAGAAAACATAAAATTCAAACAAAAGAGCAGCAAGACAAAAAAAATACCCAAACAAAGCAATATGAGACAGAACATCTACAAAAACTCAACTGGTTCATTTTGTGTTGGCAGCTATTACTGGACATTGGATCTACAAGTGTGGTAACAAAACCAATGGAATTCCATTGGAGAAAACTAATTTTTTTCTTTGCAAATGGATGTTATTTGCAGACAGCTTCTTGTTAGTAGTGGGATTGTTTTTATAATTTTTAATGAAAAAAATTGGTATATTTCCATGATGGAGACTGAACCTGGAAACTACTTAGGGTAATGTGAACATTTTGACAGTGAAAATTCATTCAAACTTTGGATGTATGATTTTGTGTTCTGTTACATTATTTTCAGTCAGTATTTTGTAATATTTTTGCAAACAGTTTCCACATACTTACTAATATTGGTTTCTGTATGTTTTAATATATTTGTTAACTATTGGAGAATTTTATAAATTTAAAAAAAAACATATATTGACCATATTCACCCCCTCTCCTTTGCTTAACTCCCCCCAAGTCAACATCTACTGATCTTAACTTCATAACCTCTTCTTTGTTTTATAACATAAAGAATCCCGTTTGCACTGCTCATGCAGTCATGGGTGTGGGGACATCCCTGGAGTTGTTAACTTACAAAAGAGGACACCCTTCATGAAAACTGATTCTCTGTACCATAAACTGTTGATAGCGACGCAGCAAGGGTTGGTATGGCCTGATACGGGCAGGTTTTGTACATATTCTTAAACCTTTTTAATAATCTTATTGTTTTAATAAATTATATTACTTCCATGATTTCTGTTTCAGATAATTTACTATTAGCACAGAACAAATCCAGTGACTTTATGTGGTGGCTTGAATAAGAATGGCCTCCATAGGCTCATATATTTGAGTACTTAGTTGCCAAGGAGTGACACTATAAAAGAATCAGGAGGATTAGGTTTGGCATTTTTTTTTTGAGGAAATGTGTCACTGGGAGTAGACTTTGAGGTTTCAGTGTCTCTCTCTCTCTCTTTGCCTGTGGATCAGGACATAGTTCTCAACTGAAACCCCAATGCCTACCTGAATGCTGCCATGCTCCCCACCAAGATGATAATGGAATACCCTCTGAGACTTTAAGCAAGTTCTCAATTAAATGCTTTCTCTTATAATAGTTGCCTTGGTCATAGTGTCTCTTCACAGCAATAGAATAGTGACTAAGACACCGTCTTATATTAATTTTGTAATAGGCAACTATGCTAAATTATCTGCTAATTTCAGTAGTTTTGTTTGGCGGTAAGATGTTGGTTTACTTTATCTACAGTCATTTCTTTGGGAAACTATGACAATTTGACCTCTGTCCTCCACTTTGGGTGCATTCTTGCCCTCCCTTACAGGACTACACTGGCTGGAGCTTTGAAGTGATGTTGAAAGAGAGTGTTGAAGTACTGACAAAATTCATTGATTCATTTTCAGCTTCAAAACATGCCAGTTGATTTGTCTGTTCCTTAAGAGATTCTAAGATTTGAAGAAATAGTCTCTATAAGCACCTATTGTTAGAATTCCTAGCCACTCCCCCAGCTACATGACTGCGTGAGCACTGTTGATTTTGATATCAACAAAGCATGACATATCGAGTTGTAGTAAGAGTACGAAACTCCCCATGTATTAAGGCTGAGCAAGGCAACGCTTTATGAAGAATAGAGTCCTAAAAGCCAGCAAAAAAGTCAGAGACAGTTCCTGCTTCCACTGTTAGGAGTCCCACAAGACGAGCAAGTTACACAACTGTAACATATTTGCAGAGTGCCTAGGTCAGTCCGATGTAGGCTCCCTGGTTGTCAGTTCAGTCTCTGTGAACACCTATTGTTAGAATTCCTAGCCACTCCCCCAGCTACATGACTGTGTGCACACTGTCCAGTAGCCAAGCAAGATGCTTAGTCATCCCAGGACCTTACATCCTACATAATCTGTGCGCTGCGTGATGATGTAATTTGCATGCAGCGTGATCACATAATCTATAAGCATGCGTTGCGTAGCTACATAAGCCCATATGCGCATGTGTGGGTGGAACCTATAAAAGCAGGTCCCACTGATCTCTCTTCCCTTTTTCCTCACGATCATTCCCATAGGCCTAAGCACATCCCTTCTGTTACCTTCCCTTAATAAACTGTTATAGTGGATTTTGTTGTACCTCGTAGCTTTTCTCACATGGTAAACAGCACTGCTTAATGAATAACATTGCACCACTTAATAAATAACATTGGTGCCAAGACAAAGCAGGCCCTCCCTGGGCTTTGTTCCTGGGACCCTTTACCTAGGTTTTGTTATGTCTACAACTACCCACTTTTCCATTTACTGGGCCGCCAGACCATTTCACACAATTGGTGAGTTTTCCCTTTCCAGCAAGAGTAAACAGTCCCCTGGACCCTTAGGAATGACTGTAAATTATCTGGCATCCTTCTGGTGTCCTCAAGATTGGGGAAACCCTTGTCCACGGCTTTCATCGGCTATGGTTAGCCCACATTGCAGGCTTCCATCTCTAGCCATTTCCCATAACTCTGGTCTGAGATATCTTTCTCACTGTCAGACCCCCCACCCTCAGGCTGCGTTCTCGGACTGTGTATGACCCACCCTCATTTTCTGGCTTGACAAAGCATTGAATGACTTGTGCCAATTGCCAATCCTTACTTGATCTCAGGGACACCTGATATTGTAGTCTTGGATCACATTGTTTTTTGTTTTTGTTTTTGTTTGTTTGTTTTTAATTTTTTTTCTCTCTGCCAAGAATATGGGAAATAAAGCTTCCAACCCTATTAGTCCTACATCTTCCCAGGGATGTCTTCTGGAAACTCTTAAGCCTCTCAGCTTACTGCCTTACTTAAAGACCTCTAAGCTTGTCCAAGTTTGCACTAAGAAATGACCTAAATATCCCTTAGATAACAATAAAAATGCCCACCTAATGATTTGTTGGACCCCGATATTCTACGGGAATTATCTAACTTTTGCCAGTGAACAGGCAAATGGAAAGAGTTGCCTTATATCCAAGCTTTATTTTTTTAACCTAAGCTCCAAACCCTCACTTCTTGATTCCTTCCCCCCTGCCCATGTGCTCCTGGCTGTGCAACCTGAATGTGAGGAATCTCTGACTACTCCTCTGGAACCTGCCAATGAACCTCTGCCTATGATCTCCTATTCCCAGTCCTCAGGTGTCTGCTCCTTCAGTTTCTCCTCTAGCCCCCTTCTCCTTTCCATTATTGGGCCACTCCAGCCGTCCGACTCTGGCTCCAACCTTTCCCCCTCCTATCACTCATTCTCGGGTTGCTAAGGGATCCAACTCTAGCCATACTGACCTGTCAAAAAAGTGTGGACTGTGGCAGTACTGTCTAGGGCAGCTGCAAAGACAGATGAGTGTCAGAGTCAGTCCAGGTGAAAGCAAAGATATTTTGAGACATAGGACTGACAGGAATAAAAAAAAATGCATCCTTGAGATTGAGGACTGAATAGGTCTCTGAAGGGATAGTTGAGAGAAGAGTATAAAGATTAGGTACTACTGGATGGAGGGGAGCCACTGCAGAATTAACAAGCTAGAGATCTTGAACCAGGCGGTAAGTTCTATTAGACTTTTTAACTGCAAGTATGGAAGTATTAAAAGGTAAAGAGGTTGGGTGGAGCAACTTTTTTCTGAGAAGGTCAGAAATGTTAGGCTTAATTCCTCTAAGGCTCTGGAGTGAGAGAGGATACTGAGCTTGGGTAATGTACCTGGCAGGGTCCTACAACTGATAAATAATAAGTTGATGGCGTCTAGTAATAGAAGGGTTTTGGGTGTTCCAGACTTTGGGGTCCACCTGAGAGGCTGGCAAGAGAAATGAAATGTTAGAGCTAGTAGGCTGAGTGACTAGGAGGAGAAGGAGAAGAGCTACTGATGAGTCTGGAGTGAGGCAAATGGGGGGAGCAAATGAAATAAAAGCTTTTACCTTAGCTAGAAAATCTTTTCCCATTAGGGGTACAGAGCAGTTTGGCACAACTAAAAACATATGGGTCAGAGGGATACTCCTGAAACTTAATTGAGTGGTGGAGTCTGGTGAAGTAGATAAGGCTGTCCCTCTACCCCAACAATAGGAAGATGAGAAGGAGAGATGGGACCCCCAAACTGACCATTCCTTACCTCAGCCATGTGACAACCCCACCCACCCCCAATTCACATTGGGGATCAGGTCCTTCTTTCCCCTCCAGGCCAGTGCTCCCCACCCCTTTCTCCTAAATGGCAGAGACTCTTCAAGGTAATTCTTGTGACCCCCACAGCTGCTAAGCTCGAGGGCTTTCCCCACTGGATTCACCTGTCTCACCGGAAGCCTTTTATCTTACCCTCACCCCAGGAGAATTCCTCCTCATACACAGTGACACAGACAGGGCCCTACTCTCTCAAGTTCTAGAGGACACCAGGATTCACTGCCTTGTCATCAATTCCAGAAGAATGGGGTTTCACCCCACAAGTTTTTCCTCCCTGGTTCCCTCTCCTGTCTCTACTGACCATATCCTGCTTCTTCAGCTTCCCTCTGTGTCTCTAATAACATAGTCAAACTTCTAATTAACTATTCAGCTAATTGTTATGTAGAGCCAGAGGCCAAGGAACATCAAGTATACCCAGGGAGTAAGGAACAGTAACAGTCTAGAAGTATTTATACCCCCAAACTCAAAAGAGTCTGGACTCTGCAAAAAACAGACTTTAATGTAACAATCTGTGACTATTAAATGCCCTCAGCAATTGATCACCTGTGTCTCCTGGATGCTATACTAATAAAGAAAAAAGGTGCCTTGATGTTTGTCTCAGAAAAGGCTTATCTCAGGTGAAAATTAAAAGCATGTTACAGCCCCCTCGTCTCTCATACACACAGATACAGACACAGACACACACAGACACACAGACACACACACACACAGACACACACACACACAGACACACACACACACACACACACACACACATCAACCAACCAATAAAATTCTGATATCAGAGTACTAAACGTTATAATATAACATTATAATATCATGGCTACCAGCTCAAGATTTTAAATTCTGAGCTCCAGAGCCAGCTTGAATCCACCTGGACAGGTCAGATCAACTTCAGATAAATATAATTCAAACTTTGCTGGTTCTGGGACCCATCCTCCCTCCCCGCTAGGACCCCTCAGGGGATCCTCCAACTTAAAATTTTTTTCTAAACTCCCTCTTCTCCCTCACCAGCACCTTGTCATACCCCAAAAGTCACAGAGCCTGAAGCAGCAGAAGGCGATGGGTGATTCCCAAAATATCAGAGGACTTTCCACTACCTCAAGACATCCAGCTACCCCAAAAGCCCCCTTCCCTACCCCCAAAAGTTAATCAACATCCACTAAGCCAGCTGGAAGCAGTTTTAGGAGACACAGGGTGCCCCTTCCCATTCATCTGACATTTTTATAATAAACAAAGAGTCTAGAATGTTAGAATTCCTAGCTACTCACCCTACATGACCACATATGCACTGTCATCCCAGAGCCTTACGTCCTATGTAATCTGTGTGCAGTATGATCATGTAATCTATGCGCATGCGTGGCTTAACTACATAAGTCCGTATGCACGTGTACAGGCAGAACCTATAAAAGTGGGTCCCACTTATCCCTCTGCCCTTTTTCCTGCACGGTCATTCCATAGACCTATGCACACCCCTTCTGTTCCCTTCCCTTAATAAACTCTTATAGTGGGTTTTGTTGTACCTTGTGGCTTTTCTCACACAGTAAACAGTACCACTTAATGAGTAACAGTAAGCAGTAAGCAGTAGCTTAATAAATAACACCTATGACCCCAGGTTAGTTGACTCTTTGATTTTTCATGTGGTGTCATTAACCCCACATAATCCTTTCTTCCTCTCTACTACAGGATTCCCTGAACTCTGCCTAATGTTTGATTGTGGGTCTGCATCTGTTTCCATCAGTTGGTAGATAAAGCATCTCTGATGACAACTGGGCCATGGACCAATCTGGTCATAAAAGATGACCAGTTCAAGCCACATATCCACTAATGGGAGGAATCTTAGCTTGGGTCATCATTGCAGATCACTGGAACATTCCCTTGTACCAGATTTTTACCTTTCTCTGAAATGTACACCCCCATTCTAGTAGTATCATTTCTCTCCACCTATGTTCCTCCCAACCTGATTTCTCATGTACCTATCCCCACCTGTCCTTAGCACACTCAAGAAATTTTTATTTCCCCTTCTCAGGGAGATCCAGGTATCCCCCCATAAATCCTCCTTGATACGTAGTCTCTCTGGGATGGTGGATTGTGGCATCCTTTTTTTTTTCAGCTAATATCTACTTATGAGTGAATATGTACCATGTTTGTCTTTCTCCATCTGGGTTACCTCATGCAGAATGATATTTTCTAGTTTCATACATTTGCCTTCAAATTTCCTGGTGTTCTTGTTTTTAACAGCTGACCTATACTCCATTGTGTAAATGTACAACATTTTCTTTATTTACTTCTTAATTGACAGACATCTAAGTTGTCTCAAGGTTATAGTTACTACAAATAATGCTGCTATAAACATAGTCGAGCAAGTATCCTTGTGATATGGTTAGCATCCTTTTATTATATGCCCAAGAGTGGTATAGCTGGGATTTGTGTTACATTGATTCCCTGTTTTTTTAGAAAACACCACACTGACTTCCAAAGTGGCTGTATAAGTTTACACTCCCACCAACAATGGAGGAGTTTTCCCCTTGTTACACCTCCTCTCCAGCATGAACTGTCACTTGTGTTTTTAATTTTAGCTATTTTGACATGTGTAAAATGGATTCTTAGAATTCTTTCAATTTTTATTTCACTGATGGCTAAGGTTGTTAGACATATCCTTAAGTGATTCTTGGCCATTTGAGATTCTAATGTTGAGAATTACCTGTTTAGACCTGTACTTCATTTTTAAAATTGGATTATTATGTTTGTTGACATCAAGTTTCTTGAGTTCTTTATATATTTTGGAAATCATTCCTCTGTCAAGTGTGGGTTTGGTGTAGATCTTCCCATTCTGTATACTGCTGTTTTGTCCTATTGACAGTGCTCTTTGCCTTACAGAAACTTTTCAATTTCATGAGGTCCCATTTATTAATTGTCAATCATAGAGTCTGTACTAGTGGTGTTCTGTTCAGGAAGCTGTCTCCTCCACCAATTTTTTATAGTGATATTTTATTTGTACTGAAATGTGATTTGTATGTTAATAAATAAAGTTGCCCGGGGGTCAGAGCTATTAGCAAAGCCATAGTGAAAGCTGGGCGGTGGTGGTGCACGCCTTTAATCCCAGCACTTGGTAGGCAGAGCTAGGTAGATCTCTGTGTGTTCAAGGATACAGCCAGCATGGAGACACGCCTTTAATCTCAATACCAACCATAGAAGACCTGGAGGTCTGTATAGATGGGCAGTGACGAGGAGGACATGTGGTTGGGTTTACAACCAATGAGAAGGCAGAACAGAAAGTCTTTATAAAGACAAAGACACAGGAAGTAGTTCTTTTTCAGAGAGGTCTCTTTGTGGAGAGGTACAACAACAGTGGTAGGAAGGGTAAGGTTTTTAATCTCAGCTCTTAGCTATCCCTCTGACCTCTTGGCTTTCTTCTCTGAATCGGCTCTGTGTTTCTTATTTAATAAGATGGTTGGTTACATCTACAATTGGCACCCAACGTGGGGCGAAACTATTAAAAACTGCTTGGCTTGGCTTGGCAGCAGGTCCGATTTTCTGCCTGAGCGGCCTCGCTCCCTACTTCGGGCCCAGGTCAGCTTGGCCTCAGGCCGGACTGACCGTAACCCCAAGTGGTTAGCTGCAGCTGGAGCTACTTGCTTAAAGCTGGTGCTACAAACAACTCAGGCCTGCCCTGCTGAACAGGGCCCCTGCCTGTAAAGCCAATGCACATGGTCAGAGCTTAAGGAAGCCGAGCCCAGGCTTGACTTGGCTCAAACAGGAACACATGGCTGGATTTAAACTTTAAGCCAGAACTTGTGGCTAGGATACTAGGTGGCTGTTTTGAAATTCCCTTGGATTTCGACTGTTCTACGCAGACTTGTTAAGTCAATTAACATATCAGATATTTTAAAGGAAACTATTTAAAAGAGAATTTTTTTCCACATTTAAAAAAAATGGGTTTTATGTGTACATTGGAAGAAAATTGGGCTTTGTTTGAAATTTTAGGCAGTCTGGGCAGTCTGAAAATGGAACAACTATATGAGAAGATTAATGTTGATCGAATTATGCAGTTTATTACTTTTCTTATCCTCATTTTACTATTTAACAAGATAGTCAATTTAAGTGCGAGGATAAAAGTTTTAGAAAAACCTGTTAAAATGAATTATAGAGAAATTCAAATTCAGACAGAAGAAATTAACAGTGAAGTTGTTTCAAGATTGGATCATAAGGTTACAGAAAGAAAAAATGTTTTCACACAATCACCATTAATTTATCCGGTAGCCTAACAACAGCTACCTGGTGAAGAGAACAGACAAAATATTTGGATTTCAATTGAAATGTTAGACTTACGAAGATTTAAGGAGGCAATAGTATCTTATGGCATACATTCCCCATATGTAAAGCAAATGTTAAACTCCTGGTCAACATATAATAGGATTACACCACAGGACTGGCGGGAGCTGGCACAGGCTGTTCTAGAACCAGGACAAAAACTCCAGTGGCAAATTGGTTCAAGGAGGAGGCTAAAAATATAGAAAAACAATGGAGGGATAAAGGAACACAAGTCTGCCAGGATCAGCATATTGGAAAAGGCCAATATGCTTCAGTACAAGCACAATGTTTATATGATGTCCAAACCCTAGTTCTTTGTCTAACGGCAGCCTTGAATGCATGGGACAGAGTTGAGGAACTAAGAAAAAAACTGAGCCATTTACAAAGGTTATACAGGACTCAAAAGAATCTTTCACAGATTTCTTACAAAGATTGACTTCAGCAGTAAAGAGAATGGTCCCGAATTCAGAGGCTAGTCAGATAATAATTGAATCTCTGGCTTTGAGAACATGAATGCAGCATGCAAAAGAATAATCAGGCTGTTAAAGGCAAGATCTGCACCCTTGGAAGATTGGATTAGAGACACGGTTAATGTTGAGGCTCATGACCATGATAATACGTGGGTAGGAGAACCAATTTCAAAAGGTTTGAGGAATGCTAGATGTTTTGTATGTGGAAAGCAAGGACATTTGAAAAGGGACTGTAAACAGGTTATTCCTAGAAACAATGTTTCTTCAAGGAACAATGGCAACAGAATGCCCCTTCTTTCTGGAGTATGCAGAAGTTGTGGTAAGGGAAAACACTGGACCAATGAATGTAGATCAACAAGGGACAGACAAGGGAATCCTTTGCCTCAGGCTTCGGGAAACTCCCAGAGGGGCCTCAGGCAGGCCCCCACAGCAAATCAAGTTGAAACCTTTCCTGCAGTCATAGAGCAAACACCCACTCAGAGCAATTAAATAACCAAATGCCTATTGGAATAAATCATGCTGGTCAGGATGATGAAACAGAGAGAATAGAAAATTCAAGAAAAAACATAAAGAAAATTTTTTGGCAAACTTCTATAAATGAACAGAGACCAAAATTAACCATAAAAATAAATGGTGTTTTGTTGTCTGGTCTGGTAGACACAGGTGCGGATGTTACCATAATTGCACCAGAATTTTGGCATCCAACTTGGCCTCTTCAGGAGGTAAACATTCAACTGTTAGGAATTGGGACATTATCTCAAGTGAAACAGAGTGCAAGATGGCTCAACTGTATCGGTCCAGAAGGACAGAGAGGAAAATTAAAACCATGTGTGGCTAACATAGCTATAAACCTGTGGGGTCGAGACTTGTTGCAACAATGGAATACTCAGACTAACATCCCTCCAATCTCAGAAACAAATCATAAACTAGCACATGTTTCTTAGAGAAATATTAGAAGGCGTTATTCTGAGTGGTCACATCCATATTAAACAAGAACAGGGCACAACAACTAATGATCTCCCAACAGCTCTACCATTAAAATGGTTAACTGACAAGCCTGTATGGGTTCACCAATGACCTTTAACAACAGAGAAACTCCAGGCTTTAGAAGAGCTGGTAGAAGAACAGTTGAATGCTCAGCATATTGAAGGATCAACCAGCTCTTGGAATTCTCCTGTATTTGTTATCAAAAAGAAATCTGGTAAATGGAGAATGGTAACAGACCTTAGAGCAATTAACAAAGTAATTCAGCCAATGGGCTCTCTACAATCTGGAATTCCTTTGCCTACTCTGTTACCAAAAGGATGGCCTCTCATAGTTATTGATTTAAAAGACTGTTTCTTTTCAATACCCTTACAAGAAAAAGACAGAGAAAGATTTGCTTTCACAGTGCCTACTTATAACAATTCTCAACCGGTTAAAAGATTTCAATGGAGGGTCCTCCCACAGGGAATGTTGAATAGCCCAACTCTGTGTCAATATTTTGTACAACAGCCATTGGAAGTGGTACGTAAAAAATTTCCTAAATCTATAATTTATCATTATATGGATGATATTTTACTAGCTGACTCAAATGCAGATACTTTAGAAAGAATGTTTGAAGAAGTAAAGAAAATTTTGCCTTGCTGGGGATTACAAATTGCTCCTGAAAAGATACAAAGAGGAGATTCTATTAATTATTTAGGATATAAAATAGAGCTACAAAAAATTAGACCCCAAAAGGTGCAAATTAGAAGAGATCAACTACAGACTCTTAATGACTTTCAAAGATTATTTGGAGATATTTCTCATCTATGAACTATTGTTGGGGAAAAATAATGAACTGAATAATTTGTTCAAAACCTTAGAAAGTGACAAGGACTTAGATAGTCCAAGGAAATTATCACCTGAAGCTGGGAAGGAATTGGCCTTGGTAGAAAAGAAAGTACATGAAGGGCACGTGGATAATATTTATCCAAAGTTAGATTGCATTTTGGTTATTTTACATTCTAGGCATTCTCCTACAGGAATATTAATGCAGAGGGAAGATATTATATTGGAATGGATATTTTTACCAAATAAACTAAATAAAAAATTAAAAACTTATGTGGAAAAAATCTCTGACTTGATTTGGAAAGGAAAATTGAGACTTCGTCAATTAGCAGGAATAGACCCAGCAGAAATTGTCATACCTTTAACTAAGGAGGACACTG
>CABHPH010177780.1:825-12049 GCA_902168325.1 Peromyscus nudipes | reverse complement strand
GCAAACAAAACAAATAAACCAGAACAAAAACAGAAACAAAAAAAAAAACACATACAAACAGACTCAAACATAAGAACATGAAAACACAAGTCAGAAAACATAAAATTCAAACAAAAGAGCAGCAAGACAAAAAAAATACCCAAACAAAGCAATATGAGACAGAACATCTACAAAAACTCAACTGGTTCATTTTGTGTTGGCAGCTATTACTGGACATTGGATCTACAAGTGTGGTAACAAAACCAATGGAATTCCATTGGAGAAAACTAATTTTTTTCTTTGCAAATGGATGTCATTTGCAGACAGCTTCTTGTTAGTAGTGGGATTGTTTTTATAATTTTTAATGAAAAAAATTGGTATATTTCCATGATGGAGACTGAACCTGGAAACTACTTAGGGTAATGTGAACATTTTGACAGTGAAAATTCATTCAAACTTTGGATGTATGATTTTGTGTTCTGTTACATTATTTTCAGTCAGTATTTTGTAATATTTTTGCAAACAGTTTCCACATACTTACTAATATTGGTTTCTGTATGTTTTAATATATTTGTTAACTATTGGAGAATTTTATAAATTTAAAAAAAAACATATATTGACCATATTCACCCCCTCTCCTTTGCTTAACTCCCCCCAAGTCAACATCTACTGATCTTAACTTCATAACCTCTTCTTTGTTTTATAACATAAAGAATCCCGTTTGCACCGCTCATGCAGTCGTGGGTGTGGGGACATCCCTGGAGTTGTTAACTTACAAAAGAGGACACCCTTCATGAAAACTGATTCTCTGTACCATAAACTGTTGATAGCGACGCAGCAAGGGTTGGTATGGCCTGATACGGGCAGGTTTTGTACATATTCTTAAACCTTTTTAATAATCTTATTGTTTTAATAAATTATATTACTTCCATGATTTCTGTTTCAGATAATTTACTATTAGCACAGAACAAATCCAGTGACTTTATGTGGTGGCTTGAATAAGAATGGCCTCCATAGGCTCATATATTTGAGTACTTAGTTGCCAAGGAGTGACACTATAAAAGAATCAGGAGGATTAGGTTTGGCATTTTTTTTTTGAGGAAATGTGTCACTGGGATTGGACTTTGAGGTTTCAGTGTCTCTCTCTCTCTCTTTGCCTGTGGATCAGGACATAGTTCTCAACTGAAACCCCAATGCCTACCTGAATGCTGCCATGCTCCCCACCAAGATGATAATGGAATACCCTCTGAGACTTTAAGCAAGTTCTCAATTAAATGCTTTCTCTTATAATAGTTGCCTTGGTCATAGTGTCTCTTCACAGCAATAGAATAGTGACTAAGACACCGTCTTATATTAATTTTGTAATAGGCAACTATGCTAAATTATCTGCTAATTTCAGTAGTTTTGTTTGGCAGTAAGATGTTGGTTTACTTTATCTACAGTCATTTCTTTGGGAAACTATGACAATTTGACCTCTGTCCTCCACTTTGGGTGCATTCTTGCCCTCCCTTACAGGACTACACTGGCTGGAGCTTTGAAGTGATGTTGAAAGAGAGTGTTGAAGTACTGATAAAATTCATTGATTCATTTTCAGCTTCAAAACATGCCAGTTGATTTGTCTGTTCCTTAAGAGATTCTAAGATTTGAAGAAATAGTCTCTATAAGCACCTATTGTTAGAATTCCTAGCCACTCCCCCAGCTACATGACTGCGTGAGCACTGTTGATTTTGATATCAACAAAGCATGACATATCGAGTTGTAGTAAGAGTACGAAACTCCCCATGTATTAAGGCTGAGCAAGGCAACGCTTTATGAAGAATAGAGTCCTAAAAGCCAGCAAAAAAGTCAGAGACAGTTCCTGCTTCCACTGTTAGGAGTCCCACAAGACGAGCAAGTTACACAACTGTAACATATATGCAGAGTGCCTAGGTCAGTCCGATGTAGGCTCCCTGGTTGTCAGTTCAGTCTCTGTGAACACCTATTGTTAGAATTCCTAGCCACTCCCCCAGCTACATGACTGTGTGCACACTGTCCAGTAGCCAAGCAAGATGCTTAGTCATCCCAGGACCTTACATCCTACATAATCTGTGCGCTGCGTGATGATGTAATTTGCATGCAGCGTGATCACATAATCTATAAGCATGCGTTGCGTAGCTACATAAGCCCATATGCGCATGTGTGGGTGGAACCTATAAAAGCAGGTCCCACTGATCTCTCTTCCCTTTTTCCTCACGATCATTCCCATAGGCCTAAGCACATCCCTTCTGTTACCTTCCCTTAATAAACTGTTATAGTGGATTTTGTTGTACCTCGTAGCTTTTCTCACATGGTAAACAGCACTGCTTAATGAATAACATTGCACCACTTAATAAATAACATTGGTGCCAAGACAAAGCAGGCCCTCCCTGGGCTTTGTTCCTGGGACCCTTTACCTAGGTTTTGTTATGTCTACAACTACCCACTTTTCCATTTACTGGGCCGCCAGACCATTTCACACAATTGGTGAGTTTTCCCTTTCCAGCAAGAGTAAACAGTCCCCTGGACCCTTAGGAATGACTGTAAATTATCTGGCATCCTTCTGGTGTCCTCAAGATTGGGGAAACCCTTGTCCACGGCTTTCATCGGCTATGGTTAGCCCACATTGCAGGCTTCCATCTCTAGCCATTTCCCATAACTCTGGTCTGAGATATCTTTCTCACTGTCAGACCCCCCACCCTCAGGCTGCGTTCTCGGACTGTGTATGACCCACCCTCATTTTCTGGCTTGACAAAGCATTGAATGACTTGTGCCAATTGCCAATCCTTACTTGATCTCAGGGACACCTGATATTGTAGTCTTGGATCACATTGTTTTTTGTTTTTGGTTTTGTTTGTTTGTTTTTAATTTTTTTTCTCTCTGCCAAGAATATGGGAAATAAAGCTTCCAACCCTATTAGTCCTACATCTTCCCAGGGATGTCTTCTGGAAACTCTTAAGCCTCTCAGCTTACTGCCTTACTTAAAGACCTCTAAGCTTGTCCAAGTTTGCACTAAGAAATGACCTAAATATCCCTTAGATAACAATAAAAATGCCCACCTAATGATTTGTTGGACCCCGATATTCTACGGGAATTATCTAACTTTTGCCAGTGAACAGGCAAATGGAAAGAGCTGCCTTATATCCAAGCTTTATTTTTTTAACCTAAGCTCCAAACCCTCACTTCTTGATTCCTTCTCCCCTGCCCATGAACCTCTGCCTATGATCTCCTATTCCCAGTCCTCAGGTGTCTGCTCCTTCAGTTTCTCCTCTAGCCCCCTTCTCCTTTCCATTATTGGGCCACTCCAGCCGTCCGACTCTGGCTCCAACCTTTCCCCTTCCTATCACTCAATCTCGGGTTGCTAAGGGATCCAACTCTAGCCATACTGACCTGTCAAAAAAGTGTGGACCGTGGCAGTACTGTCTAGGGCAGCTGCAAAGACAGATGAGTGTCAGAGTCAGTCCAGGTGAAAGCAAAGATATTTTGAGACATAGGACTGACAGGAATAAAAAAAAATGCATCCTTGAGATTGAGGACTGAATAGGTCTCTGAAGGGATAGTTGAGAGAAGAGTATAAAGATTAGGTACTACTGGATGGAGGGGAGCCACTGCAGAATTAACAAGCTAGAGATCTTGAACCAGGCGGTAAGTTCTATTAGACTTTTTAACTGCAAGTATGGAAGTATTAAAAGGTAAAGAGGTTGGGTGGAGCAACTTTTTTCTGAGAAGGTCAGAAATGTTAGGCTTAATTCCTCTAAGGCTCTGGAGTGAGAGAGGATACTGAGCTTGGGTAATGTACCTGGCAGGGTCCTACAACTGATAAATAATAAGTTGATGGCGTCTAGTAATAGAAGGGTTTTGGGTGTTCCAGACTTTGGGGTCCACCTGAGAGGCTGGCAAGAGAAATGAAATGTTAGAGCTAGTAGGCTGAGTGACTAGGAGGAGAAGGAGAAGAGCTACTGATGAGTCTGGAGTGAGGCAAATGGGGGGAGCAAATGAAATAAAAGCTCTTACCTTAGCTAGAAAATCTTTTCCCATTAGGGGTACAGAGCAGTTTGGCACAACTAAAAACATATGGGTCAGAGGGATACTCCTGAAACTTAATTGAGTGGTGGAGTCTGGTGAAGTAGATAAGGCTGTCCCTCTACCCCAACAATAGGAAGATGAGAAGGAGAGATGGGACCCCCAAACTGACCATTCCTTACCTCAGCCATGTGACAACCCCACCCACCCCCAATTCACATTGGGGATCAGGTCCTTCTTTCCCCTCCAGGCCAGTGCTCCCCACCCATTTCTCCTAAATGGCAGAAACCCTTCAAGGTAATTCTTGTGACCCCCACAGCTGCTAAGCTCGAGGGTTTTCCCCACTGGATTCACCTGTCTCACCCTCACCCCAGAAGAATTCCTCCTCATACACAGTGACACAGACAGGACCCTACTCTCTCAAGTTCTAGAGGACACCAGGATTCACTGCCTTGTCATCAATTCCAGAAGAATGAGGTTTCACCCCACAAGTTTTTCCTTCCTGGTTCCCTCTCCTGTCTCTACTGACCATATCCTGCTTCTTCAGCTTCCCTCTGTGTCTCTAATAACAAAGTCAAACTTCTAATTAACTATTCAGCTAATTGTTATGTAGAGCCAGAGACCAAGGAACATCAAGTATACCCAGGGAGTAAGGAACAGTAACAGTCTAGAAGTATTTATACCCCCAAACTCAAAAGAGTCTGGACTCTGCAAAAAACAGACTTTAATGTAACAATCTGTGACTATTAAATGCCCTCAGCAATTGATCAACTGTGTCTCCTGGATGCTATACTAATAAAGAAAAAAGGTGCCTTGATGTTTGTCTCAGAAAAGGCTTATCTCAGGTGAAAATTAAAAGCATGTTACAGCCCCCTCGTCTCTCATACACACAGATACAGACACAGACACACACAGACACACAGACACACACACACACAGACACACACACACACAGACACACACACACACACACACACACACACATCAACCAACCAATAAAATTCTGATATCAGAGTACTAAACGTTATAATATAACATTATAATATCATGGCTACCAGCTCAAGATTTTAAATTCTGAGCTCCAGAGCCAGCTTGAATCCACCTGGACAGGTCAGATCAACTTCAGATAAGTATAATTCAAACTTTGCTGGTTCTGGGACCCATCCTCCCTTCCCGCTAGGACCCCTCAGGGGATCCTCCAACTTAAAATTTTTTTCTAAACTCCCTCTTCTCCCTCACCAGCACCTTGTCATACCCCAAAAGTCACAGAACCTGAAGCAGCGATGGGTGATTCCCAAAATATCAGAGGACTTTCCACTACCTCAAGACATCCAGCTACCCCAAAAGCCCCCTTCCCTACCCCCAAAAGTTAATCAACATCCACTAAGCCAGCTGGAAGCAGTTTTAGGAGACACAGGGTGCCCCTTCCCATTCATCTGACATTTTTATAATAAACAAAGAGTCTAGAATGTTAGAATTCCTAGCTACTCACCCTACATGACCACATATGCACTGTCATCCCAGAGCCTTACGTCCTATGTAATCTGTGTGCAGTATGATCATGTAATCTATGCGCATGCATGGCTTAACTACATAAGTCCGTATGCACGTGTACAGGCAGAACCTATAAAAGTGGGTCCCACTTATCCCTCTGCCCTTTTTCCTGCACGGTCATTCCATAGACCTATGCACACCCCTTCTGTTCCCTTCCCTTAATAAACTCTTATAGTGGGTTTTGTTGTACCTTGTGGCTTTTCTCACACAGTAAACAGTACCACTTAATGAGTAACAGTAAGCAGTAAGCAGTAGCTTAATAAATAACACCTATGACCCCAGGTTAGTTGACTCTTTGATTTTTCATGTGGTGTCATTAACCCCACATAATCCTTTCTTCCTCTCTACTACAGGATTCCCTGAACTCTGCCTAATGTTTGATTGTGGGTCTGCATCTGTTTCCATCAGTTGGTAGATAAAGCATCTCTGATGACAACTGGGCCATGGACCAATCTGGTCATAAAAGATGACCAGTTCAAGTCACATATCCACTAATGGGAGGAATCTTAGCTTGGGTCATCATTGCAGATCACTGGAACATTCCCTTGTACCAGATTTTTACCTTTCTCTGAAATGTACACCCCCATTCTAGTAGTATCATTTCTCTCCACCTATGTTCCTCCCAACCTGATTTCTCATGTACCTATCCCCACCTGTCCTTAGCACACTCAAGAAATTTTTATTTCCCCTTCTCAGGGAGATCCGGGTATCCCCCCATAAATCCTCCTTGATACGTAGTCTCTCTGGGATGGTGGATTGTGGCATCCTTTTTTTTTTCAGCTAATATCTACTTATGAGTGAATATGTACCATGTTTGTCTTTCTCCATCTGGGTTACCTCATGCAGAATGATATTTTCTAGTTTCATACATTTGCCTTCAAATTTCCTGGTGTTCTTGTTTTTAACAGCTGACCTATACTCCATTGTGTAAATGTACAACATTTTCTTTATTTACTTCTTAATTGACAGACATCTAAGTTGTCTCAAGGTTATAGTTACTACAAATAATGCTGCTATAAACATAGTCGAGCAAGTATCCTTGTGATATGGTTAGCATCCTTTTATTATATGCCCAAGAGTGGTATAGCTGGGATTTGTGTTACATTGATTCCCTGTTTTTTTAGAAAACACCACACTGACTTCCAAAGTGGCTGTATAAGTTTACACTCCCACCAACAATGGAGGAGTTTTCCCCTTGTTACACCTCCTCTCCAGCATGAACTGTCACTTGTGTTTTTAATTTTAGCTATTTTGACACGTGTAAAATGGATTCTTAGAATTCTTTCAATTTTTATTTCACTGATGGCTAAGGTTGTTGGACATATCCTTAAGTGATTCTTGGCCATTTGAGATTCTAATGTTGAGAATTACCTGTTTAGACCTGTACCTCATTTTTAAAATTGGATTATTATGTTTGTTGACATCAAGTTTCTTGAGTTCTTTATATATTTTGGAAATCATTCCTCTGTCAAGTGTGGGTTTGGTGTAGATCTTCCCATTCTGTATACTGCTGTTTTGTCCTATTGACAGTGCTCTTTGCCTTACAGAAACTTTTCAATTTCATGAGGTCCCATTTATTAATTGTCAATCATAGAGTCTGTACTAGTGGTGTTCTGTTAAGGAAGCTGTCTCCTCCACCAATTTTTTATAGTGATATTTTATTTGTACTGAAAGGTGATTTGTATGTTAATAAATAAAGTTGCCCAGGGGTCAGAGCTATTAGCAAAGCCATAGTGAAAGCTGGGCGGTGGTGGTGCACGCCTTTAATCCCAGCACTTGGTAGGCAGAGCTAGGTAGATCTCTGTGTATTCAAGGATACAGCCAGCATTGGAGACACATGCCTTTAATCTCAATACCAACCATAGAAGACCTGGAGGTCTGTATAGATGGGCAGTGACGAGGAGGACATGTGGTTGGGTTTACAACCAATGAGAAGGCAGAACAGAAAGTCTTTATAAAGACAAACACACAGGAAGTAGTTCTTTTTCGGAGAGGTCTCTTTGTGGAGAGGTACAACAACAGTGGTAGGAAGGGTAAGGTTTTTAATCTCAGCTCTTAGCTATCGCTCTGACCTCTTGGCTTTCTTCTCTGAATCGGCTCTGTGTTTCTTATTTAATAAGATGGTTGGTTACATCTACAATTGGCGCCCAACATGGGGTGAAACTATTAAAAACTGCTTGGCTTGGCTTGGCAGCAGGTCCGATTTTCCGCCTGAGCAGCCTGGCTCCCTACTTCGGGCCCAGGTCAGCTTGGCCTCAGGCCGGACTGACCGTAACCCCAAGTGGTTAGCTGCAGCTGGAGCTACTTGCTTAAAGCTGGTGCTACAAACAACTCAGGCCTGCACTGCCGAACAGGGCCCCTGCCTGTAAAGCCAATGCACATGGTCAGAGCTTAAGGAAGCCGAGCCCAGGCTTGACTTGGCTCAAACAGGAACACATGGCTGGATTTAAACTTTAAGCCAGAACTTGTGGCTAGGATACTAGGTGGCTGTTTTGAAATTCCCTTGGATTTCGACTGTTCTACGCAGACTTGTTAAGTCAATTAACATATCAGATATTTTAAAGGAAACTATTTAAAAGAGAATTTTTTTCCACATTTAAAAAAAATGGGTTTTATGTGTACATTGGAAGAAAATTGGGCTTTGTTTGAAATTTTAGGCAGTCTGACAATGGAGCAACTATATGAGAAGATTAATGTTGATTGAATTATGCACTTTATTACTTTTCTTATCCTCATTTTATTATTTAAAATGATAGTCAATTTAAGTGCCAGGATAAAAGTTTTAGAAAAACCTGTTAAACCTGTTAAAATGAATTATAGAGAAATTCAAATTCAGGCAGAAGAAATTAACAGTGAAGTTGTTTCAAGATTGGATCATAAGGTTACAGAAAGAAAACCTGTTTTCACACAATCACCATTAATTTATCCGGTAGCCTAACAACAGCTACCTGGTGAAGAGAACGGACAAAATATTTGGATTTCAATTGAAATGTTAGACTTACGAAGATTTAAGGAGGCAATAGTATCTTATGGCATGCATTCCCCATATGTAAAGCAAATGTTAAACTCCTGGTCAATATATAATAGGATTCTACCACAGGACTGGCGGGAGCTGGCACAGGCTGTTTTAGAACCAGGACAAAAACTCCAGTGGCAAATTGGTTCAAGGAGGAGGCTAAAAATATAGAAAAACAATGGAGGGATAAAGGAACACAAGTCTGCCAGGATCAGCATATTGGAGAAGGCCAATATGCTTCAGTACAAACACAATGTTTATATGATGTCCAAACCCTAATTCTTTGTCTAACGGCAGCCTTGAATGCATGGGACAGAGTTGAGGAACTAAGAAAAAAACTGAGCCATTTACAAAGGTTATACAGGACCCAAAAGAATCTTTCACAGATTTCTTACAAAGATTGACTTCAGCAGTAAAGAGAATGGTCCCGAATTCAGAGGCTAGTCAGATAATAATTGAATCTCTGGCTTTGAGAACATGAATGCAGCATGCAAAAGAATAATCAGGCTGTTAAAGGCAAGATCTGCACCCTTGGAAGATTGGATTAGAGACACGGTTAATGTTGAGGCTCATGACCATGATAATACGTGGGTAGGAGAACCAATTTCAAAAGGTTTGAGGAATGCTAGATGTTTTGTATGTGGAAAGCAAGGACATTTGAAAAGGGACTGTAAACAGGTTATTCCTAGAAACAATGTTTCTTCAAGGAACAATGGCAACAGAATGCCCCTTCTTTCTGGAGTATGCAGAAGTTGTGGTAAGGGAAAACACTGGACCAATGAATGTAGATCAACAAGGGACAGACAAGGGAATCCTTTGCCTCAGGCTTCGGGAAACTCCCAGAGGGGCCTCAGGCAGGCCCCCACAGCAAATCAAGTTGAAACCTTTCCTGCAGTCATAGAGCAAACACCCACTCAGAGCAATTAAATAACCAAATGCCTATTGGAATAAATCATGCTGGTCAGGATGATGAAACAGAGAGAATAGAAAATTCAAGAAAAAACATAAAGAAAATTTTTTGGCAAACTTCTATAAATGAACAGAGACCAAAATTAACCATAAAAATAAATGGTGTTTTGTTGTCTGGTCTGGTAGACACAGATGCGGATGTTACCATAATTGCACCAGAATTTTGGCATCCAACTTGGCCTCTTCAGGAGGTAAACATTCAACTGTTAGGAATTGGGACATTATCTCAAGTGAAACAGAGTGCAAGATGGCTCAATTGTATTGGTCCAGAAGGACAGAGAGGAAAATTAAAACCATGTGTGGCTAACATAGCTATAAACCTGTGGGGTCGAGACTTGTTGCAACAATGGAATACTCAGATTAACATCCCTCCAATCTCAGAAACAAATCATAAACTAGCACGTTTCTGAGAGAAATATTAGAAGGCGTTATTCTGAGTGGTCACATCCATATTAAACAAGAACAGGGCACAACAACTAATGATCTCCCAAAGACTCCAACAGCTCTACCATTAAAATGGTTAACTGACAAGCCTGTATGGGTTCACCAATGACCTTTAACAACAGAGAAACTCCAGGCTTTAGAAGAGCTGGTAGAAGAACAGTTGAATGCTCAGCATATTGAAGGATCAACCAGCTCTTGGAATTCTCCTGTATTTGTTATTAAAAAGAAATCTGGTAAATGGAGAATGGTAACAGACCTTAGAGCAATTAACAAAGTAATTCAGCCAATGGGCTCTCTACAATCTGGAATTCCTTTGCCTACTCTGTTACCAAAAGGATGGCCTCTCATAGTTATTGATTTAAAAGACTGTTTCTTTTCAATACCCTTACAAGAAAAAGACAGAGAAAGATTTGCTTTCACAGTGCCTACTTATAACAATTCTCAACCGGTTAAAAGATTTCAATGGAGGGTCCTCCCACAGGGAATGTTGAATAGCCCAACTCTGTGTCAATATTTTGTACAACAGCCATTGGAAGTGGTACGTAAAAAATTTCCTAAATCTATAATTTATCATTATATGGATGATATTTTACTAGCTGACTCAAATGCAGATACTTTAGAAAGAATGTTTGAAGAAGTAAAGAAAATTTTGCCTTGCTGGGGATTACAAATTGCTCCTGAAAAGATACAAAGAGGAGATTCTATTAATTATTTAGGATATAAAATAGAGCTACAAAAAATTAGACCCCAAAAGGTGCAAATTAGAAGAGATCAACTACAGACTCTTAATGACTTTCAAAGATTATTTGGAGATATTTCTCATCTATGAACTATTGTTGGGGAAAAATAATGAACTGAATAATTTGTTCAAAACCTTAGAAAGTGACAAGGACTTAGATAGTCCAAGGAAATTATCACCTGAAGCTGGGAAGGAATTGGCCTTGGTAGAAAAGAAAGTACATGAAGGGCACGTGGATAATATTTATCCAAAGTTAGATTGCATTTTGGTTATTTTACATTCTAGGCATTCTCCTACAGGAATATTAATGCAGAGGGAAGATATTATATTGGAATGGATATTTTTACCAAATAAACTAAATAAAAAATTAAAAACTTATGTGGAAAAAATCTCTGACTTGATTTGGAAAGGAAAATTGAGACTTCGTCAATTAGCAGGAATAGACCCAGCAGAAATTGTCATACCTTTAACTAAGGAGGACACTG
>CABHPH010177778.1:4724-16905 GCA_902168325.1 Peromyscus nudipes | reverse complement strand
ACTGTGACACAGACACACAACTGTAACCAGTTACTGTGACAGACACACAACTGTAACCAGTCACTGTGACACAGACACACAACTGTAACCAGTTACTGTGACACAGACACACAACTGTAACCAGTTACTGTGACAGACACACAACTGTAACCAGTCACTGTGACACAGACACACAACTGTAACCAGTCACTGTGACACAGACACACAACTGTAACCAGTTACTGTGACAGACACACAACTGTAACCAGTCGCTGTGACACAGACACACAACTGCAACCAGTTACTGTGACAGACACACAACTGTAACCAGTTACTGTGACACAGACACACAACTGTAACCAGTTACTGTGACAGACACACAACTGTAACCAGTTACTGTGACAGACACACAACTGAGGGTTAAGCTACTTCACTTTGTTCTCTCATTTATAAGGCAGAACTAACTTGACAGCTCCATGGTGTTATCTGGGGCTCAGGATCCCTTTTATTCTTGCATGATTTCAAAGCTCAAGCTTATTCACATTTACCAAATGTCTGCAGAGCCCATTCTACACAGACAAAAAGAAAGCTGCCCAGGTATGCAGGAAAAGAACCTTGCTACTCAAAATGAACCAGCTTTCCATCATTGATACAGGACAACAGGTAGCTGCCTCTCACAGACTCCTCAATGGGTAACCTCCAAGAAAAAGGATGATCTCACCTAAGTATTCACAAAACTAGGTTTCCCAAGCCTAGTGCTTGCCCGGAATCCTCCTCCACCCACAGAAGGCGTCATTCTCTGTATGCAAACTCATCATTGGTTCTCCTTTGCTCTTAAGCCAAGTTCCAACCAAGAGTCTTCTTTCTCCCCTCTGCTTCCAAAGTGTACCCCATGTCTTTCTGAACATCATTTCATCATCCTCCCAACATAAACTACTGCTGTGGCCTCAATCTTCTGTTACTGCTTCTTCCCAACCCAAACTACACATCAGTTTTTGGTCCCCATTGATTTATTGATGTTTTAGACACTGCGTATAAATGAAAGCATGAGTCTTCTTTTATGCCTGCTTTCTGCCAGAAGCACGTGTGGCAAAGGCTCAGATGTGTTGTAGAATAGTACTTTTACTCTTTCGTATGCCTAAATAGTATTCCACTATATAGATGATAGTTACTTCATTTTGGGGAGGGGGAAGGGTTCAAACAAGGGTTTCTCTGTGTAGCCCTGGCTCTCCTGGAACTCACTCTCACTCTGTAGTCCAGGCTGGCCTCGAACTCACAGAGATCCATCTGCCTTTACCTCCCAAGTGCTGGGATTAAAGGCATGTGCTGCCACCGCCCTGCCAGTTACTTCGGATTCTGACTACTGCAAACAGCACTGGAGTGAGTACTCGGGCACAAGTTTTCGGTTGAACACCGGTTTTCAGTTCTTTGTGGTACGTACCTGGGATGGAATTGCTGGATAATATGGTAATTCCACACTTAATTTACTGAGGAACTGCCACACTCTACTTCCTCTCTAGCCTCCTCCTCATCCATTCTCTCCACAGCAGCTAGAGTTACCCAAAATTTCAAAACAGATTACTTTCTCCCAACTTAAGACCCTCCCACAGCCTCCGCTTCTTTTAGAATCAATCCGAACCCCTTATTCCGGCCCAGGTAGTGTGGCTTCCCCGCCAGTCTCTCCAACGGATCTCAGCCGCCCTTACGTACTTACCAAACACTTTCTGGTACCCACCTCAGGACCTTTGTGCCTGATGTCCCACCTGGCTAGAAGGCTCTTCCTCCAGACCTTCAGAAAAGGCTTAGTCTCAGCCTTCAGGCCCCACCCATTTCGATTCACTTCTCTGACCACCTCATCTAAACCATATATGGGATGGAAAAGTGAATGTGCAAAGAAATTGGCAACAGGGAAGTATTTTTGAAGGCACAACCAAAAATTAATTCTAAGCCAAAGGTGTAATGGATCCCTAGTGTTTTCTGGTAGAATATACCATACCCAATCATCAATTTCATGGCAGCCTTGGTTCTAAGCACACAAGTTTGCCACAGCAGCATTCGATGTCAACAAATACCCCCCCTGAAACACCTCCACTCAGGTTTGAGACCACTGACTGTCACTTATCTTACTCTGTGTGTGTAAGAGATACAGAGAGATAAATAGACAGACAGACAGACAGACAGACAGACAGACAGAGATTGTGTGTATAAGTGTATATGTGTGAGTTGGGGATGGGTGTGTAGGTCCACAAGTTGTGCATGAATGAGGATACCAAAGGAGGGTGTTGATGACCTGCCCTATCTCTCTCCACCTTATTCCTGTGAGACAGGGTCCCTCACTGAACCTGGGGCTAAGCTGGCAACCAATAAGCCCCAGTGACCCTCCGGTCCGTGCCCCACATAATGCTATGGCTGCAGGCACCCATGGCCATGTCTGGCTTTCTACATACTTGCATGGCATCTTAGTTTTGCTTTGTATTGGTATGATAAAACACCATGACCAAAAGTTACTGGGGAGAAAATGGCGTATTTGTCTTACGTGCCCCAGTCACAGTACACAGTCACAGTACACAGTACACAAGTCAGGGCAGGAACTCAAAGCAGGAACCTGGAGGCAGGAACTGAAGCAGAGGCCATGAAGGAGTGCTGCTTACTAACTTGTTCCTCATGGCTCACTCAGCCTGCTTTCTTATATTACCCAGGACTACCTGCCCAGGAGTGGAACCACCCATAATGGACTGGACCCTCTGACACTAATCATTAATCAAGAATGCCCTACAGACTTGCTAATCAATTGAAGTTCCCTCTTCCCAGATGGTCCAAGTCCATGTCAAGTTGACAAAAAAAAACTAACCAACACACACGCAAGCACTCTTACCCACAGAGATGTCTCCACAGTCCTGTACTATGAATTTTAGTGTACCTACTGTGCATATGAAGTTTTCTGCTCTTGTAGAAACACATTGATTTAATTACAGAAACAAAAATTTTAAATGTTTTTCTACCATCTTCCCTCAGCATAAAAGTATAAAATTAGTATATTGGATTTTATTGTATTAAACAATCACACTAGTGTGTAAATTTGCTTTCATCTTTAATAAATGGTGAGATTACACATACATCAAAAGGTTCTTTTAAAATGCATTTCTTTATGATTAATCAGCAAATGTTTTATTTACATACCTATTTTACATGCCTATGTACCCAAGGTCGTGTAAAATTTCCCAGGCGTGAAGGATCACGTTTAAGGCACTCTCTCTCAATTTCTCTTTTAAAGTGCCCTGTTTCGGGAGGCCCCACTCCTTGCTGAGGAGGTATTGGTAACTGATGGCTCCAGGGAGAAGGAGAGTTTGTTTTCCTCAGAGGCTGTGGTCCCTAGTAGGTTGTCCACAATCTAGTGGATGACCCCACACCTATGCATACATAAGCAACACGGGTGGAACTCAGTGAGCTAGAAGGAGAAGGAGGAGGAGGCATGAAGTTGAGAGTGCAACATATTAGGGTCCCGGAGAATTGGGGGAAGGAAGCAGGGAAGACATGATCAAAATGCACTGTACACATCTACGAAGTTCTCTGAGAAACACAAATACTTTACCCATTCCCAACCACCTGGTCTGGATTTGGTCTTTTCCTGTATGTTTGTTCTCTGCCTCTCTAGGACATAAACCAGCAGCAGTAGGATCATCTGTCTTGCTTATTTCTAGAATGCTTGCTTTTCCTTCAGTACCTGGCAAGCCAAAGTATTCAAGAATATTAATAATTAATTAATCATTCATTCAAAACTGAGTCTAAAAATATCAGTGTCAGGCAGGAGATTGGTAGAGTTTTCAATGAGAAGTTGGTAGTCTGACTATGAAATTAAACATCTTTTGTGAATTACTTTTGTGCTAGGAAGTGACACACTCACCTCTTAAATATTAAATTAGAATGCACTGAAGTGCAGTTACAGAAATTCAAATATAAAACTGGGGAAGTGTTTAATTAAAAAATACTTACGCGATTGCTTGGAAACCAGCAATTTCCCAAACAGACAAAAGGGCTTAACAATTAAAAGTAAGCCCCGTACCACAACTGACATTGCTCCGTGACCTTGAGGCTATTAATTCACATTCAGAACATGGAGCTAATGCAATTACCCAGCTCATATTTAATGGAAAAGTTAAAAAGGGAGAGCTGGGAGGTGACTCACTCAGGAAAATGTTTGTCACACAAGCATGGATACCAGAGTTCAATCCCCAGAACCTACTGAAAAGGTTCAGCAGCCTGAGCTTGTAGTCCCAGTGCTAGGGATGAAGAGACAGGAGGATCTCTGGGGCTTGCTGGTCAATCTGCCTAGCCAACTGTGTGAGTTCCAGAGTGAGTGAGAGCTCTCGCTTCCAGAAGAACCGAGTTCAGTTTCCAGCACTCATGTAACTCTAGCTTCAGGGGATCTGATGCACTGTTCTGGCCTCTATCAGCATTACACTCACTCACACACACAAACCCACACACAGACATTCACACAGACACATAAATAAAATATAAATAAATAAATAAGGGGTTGAGGAGTTAGCTCAGTGGTAGAGCACTTGCCTAGCAAGCACAAGGCCCTGGGTTTGGTCCTCAGCTCCAGAAAAAATAAAAAATAAAAAATAAATAAATAAATAAATAAATAAATAAATAAATAAATAAATAAGGCAGTGGAGAATGATAGAGGAAGACAACCCTCAATAACCTCTGACCTCCAAATGCATACACACATACATGTGCACATGTGCACACACAAAAAAAAATTTAAAAAGAGGCAATATTTGTAGAAGATTTATCCTCATAAGAAGTAGACATCATGTTGTCTTCAAAGTTGGCACAATACACACACACACACACACACACACACACACACACACACACCGTACATACTTACATACATACACATGTAACATTTTAAATGGTAGTTTTAGAGAAATGAAACTATGAGAAAACTTTGGTAATCACTTAAAACAAAGTTTTAAATATATATTATGTCCATAGGCTGTACAAACTCACCGTTCAACCCCTTTGATCAAAGCCTATTGAATACTGTGCAGCAGGCAACTGTCAGACTTGGATAGGTAGTTATGGCCTCTGCTCTTAAGGAAACCAAGCTCTTGGTAAAAGTCATCAAGAAAAGGTCATTCTAAGGTGATGTCACCATTACACATGCTTGAGAAAACTCCAAGAGGTTTCCAGTGGACCCAACTGCTAATGGCCATCAGAAGTAATCCCTAGATGAGTGAGGTTTTAAGCACAATGACTATGATAGTCTACTACATCCATCCTCCTTCCTAAAATATAGGACTTTCAGAGAGGACTTCATTTCCCATCCTCTCATGTGCCAAGTCAGCTAAGTTCTAGTCAATGCGATCAATGTGAGAGGAAGTGATGTAAGCAACATCCAAGCAATGCACATCTCAGTGGAAGGCATGTGCCCTTCCTTTTTGCCTTTCCTCCCTTCTCATTGGCTGGAATATAGATGAAGCTGTATGTGATCTTGGACCACATTAAAAGAAGAAGAAAGAGGAAGAGGAGAATGAGGAGGAGGAGGAGGAAGAGGAGGAGGAGGAGGAGGAGGAGAAGAAGAAGAGGAAGAGGAAGAGGAAGAAGAAGAAGCAGCTTCCTCAGAATTGTTCCTCAGAGCAACAATTCAGAAGGCACCTAGCAGGCTAACAGACTTCCACAGCAGAGATATTGTACCATCTTCAACTTTTACATGAGAGATAAGTAAACATGCATTTGGGTTGAGCCTGGTCTGATTTCTTCTAATTTCATTTTTCTGAAGAGCTGGAGATGGCACAGTGGATAAGAACAATGGCTGCTCTTCCAGAGGACCCAAGTTCAATCCCAGTACCCACATGATGGTTCACAACCACCTACAACTCCAGTACTAAGTGATCTGAAGCCTTCTTCTGGCCTCCTTAGGCACCATGCAAACTTGTGGTGTAGAGACATACCTGCAGGCGAAACACCTATACATACCCTGCAGAATAAATAAATAAATAAATAGATAGATAGATAAATAAATAAATAAATAAATAAATAAATAAATAAATAAATAAGCATTGCCTCAATCAAGTTGGCCTATGGCCACGTCAGTAAGACATTTCTAAATTGCTAATTGATTAGGATGGTCCAGCCTATTGTGGGTGATGCCACCACTAGGCAGGTGGTCCTGGGCTGCATAAGGAAGCAAGCTGAGCAAGCCAGTAAGAGGAGTCAAACCAGTAAGCAATGAATATGGGTCTACTCCAGGTTCCTGCTTTGAGCGCCTGCCCTGGCTTCCCTCAATTATGGATGGTAACTTGTAAAAGGAAACAACCTCTTTCCTCCCCAAGTTGTTTCAGCAGGAATTTTATTTTAGCAATGGGCAAAGTAGTTAGCTCACACAGCTAGCTACTTCCCGACTGAGCAGTGGAAGTCGTCAGTACCCTGCTAGCTCCCTGGGGTGTGCTGCACAGTGGTACCTTTCACACAGGCTACTACCCTCCTTTATAGTTTATTCAGTTCACCCCAAGGGGCTTTCCAGGTAGCCAGGGGCTCTGGGAGGGAGGTGCATCTGGCACAAGACTAAGACTAAGGGAAACCACCCCCCTACCCCACCCCCACCCCCACTCCTGCTCCTGAAGGTGGAAAATGCCAGGAGCCCTACTTCCCATCCTAATTTGGGGAGACCTTGATAACTGTTAGTTTGATCTAAAATGTCCCTCACATGTTCATGTTTAGAATACTCACTCCACAACTGGTGGCACTATTTTAGGGGACTGTGAAGACTTTAAGGAGTCAGGCCTGGCTGACAGAGGCAGGTTTCTAGGAGTGGGCCTTTGAAGGTTCTAACATAGCCCCCACTTCCAGTCTCTGTTGCGTGGTCCACCATGATCAGATAAGTGTCATAGTTAGGGTTTTCATTGTTGTGAAGAGCCACCATGACCACAGCAACTCTTATAAAGGAAAACATTTAATTGTGGTGACTCACTTGCAGTTTCAGAGGTTCAGTTCATTCATTATGGCAGGGAGCATGGCAGGGTGCAGGCAGATGTAGTGCTGGCTGCATCTTGGCTTGCAAGCAACAGGAAGTCAAATGACTCATTGGGCAGTATCCTGAGCATAGGAAACCTGAAAGCCCACCCCCGCAGTGGCACACTTCCTCCAACAAGGCCATACCCACTCCAACAGAGCCACCCCTCCTAATAGTGCCACTCCCTATGAGCTTCTGGGGGCCAATGACAGTCAAACTCCCACAGGGAGTCACCACTCTTTCTTCCCCGCCATGATGCACTGAGACACTCTGAAACCATGAGCCAGAACTGCTCTTTCCTCCCCTAAGTTAATTCTGTCAGGTACTTGGTCACAGTGACCTGAAAAAGTAACTAATAGAGTAGCCATGCTGTGTTACTGGCATGTTGTCTCCATGACCCAAATCACAGGGGGCAGCTAGGAGTGAAGAGTCACAGGTTCAGGACCTGCAACAGTCTCTCCTTCCCGGACAGCCTGTGGGTAGCCCACCCTTTCCTGTTCTTGTGGTGTTCAGCAGGAGGTCTAGAGGGCATTTTTGCATTGCCGATCTTGACCTGACTAACAACCACCATAAATGGTTCAGAGACTCCAGAAGTCATGAAAAGAGATGGCTAAGCTTTCTAAGGAGGAATTTTCTGAAGGTGCTGGAAATTCCTGGTGGTTTTGATTTTAAGTAAACTTTGTGAAATACGTTGCCACCCAAGCCCCCAAAGTACTAAAAGATGAACTTGCACTCACACATCCTCAATGAGTGTGTCAAAGGGTTCCCCTTGCGGGGGATGTTACCAGTGTAACATCAGGCTGGTGCTCCTGAAGAAGGCACACCATGCTGGACTCTTCAAAGCCTATGTATGCTGGCGAAGATGTGGCGGTCCCTCACAGGTAGCTTAAAAGGGGATATTGTGTCCATTCCAAGTTGAGAGGCTGAGAAGCTGCTACAGCAAGAACCAGACAGACCCTGTCAGGAGATCTTAGAGCAAGCGCTTACCAGCTGTTCACCAAATAGGATCAGTTGGCTTATTAATGTTGGGTTTAGGCATCTTGATGGATGGGAATGTAGCGTGAAGGTTATAGCACTAAGTAAGAAGATAGCCTTCGATTTTCCTCAGGCTTGAGACCAAATGAAACAGAACTGTCAACTGGAGAAGTGGGGGTGATCAGCTGTATTGCTTGGGTTTCATATGACATTCATGCTCAAGGCCCTGTTCAATTTATATTGAGCCAATTGCTGTTTTAATGGGAAGTCCACAGGATCTCATTTTATCAAACCAATGCGTAAGTGCAAAGACCTACTTTAGCATTCACTTTAATTTACTATTTATTATGTCAGAGAATCTATGCCTAATACAGAAGACTTGACAGTAATGAGTGCCGTGGATGGAAGTTTGGGGGAAAGCTACAGTTCAAGCGAAACACATTTCATATTTAAGTTACCTTTCTATGATTATAGAGCTGGGCTGGTGACATATCTCGGTCAGTAAAGTGCTTGCCTGACAAGCATGAGGACCTGAGTCAGGTCCCAAAATCTACATTTTAAAAAGCCAGACATGGTGGCACATGCTTGTAATCTCAGTGCTGGGGAGGCAGAGACAGGCAGATCCTTGGGGCTCACTGGCCAGCAAGCCTAGCCTACTTAGTGAGTTCTGGGACAGTAAGAGACTGTCTCGAAAAACCAAAAAAAAAAAAAAGAGAGAGAGAGAGAGACTGACAGAAAAAAAAAAAAGGCAGCTCTTATAGAATGACATTCAAAGGTGTCATGCTGGCTAGTTTTTCTGTCAAGGAGACACAGCTAGGGTCATCTGGGAAGAAGGGATCTCAGTTGAGAAACATCATACCACCATCGGATTAGCCTGAGGGCAATCAGCTGACCAATGATGGTTGTAAGAGGACTCAGCCCACTGTGGGTGTGCTCGTATAAAAAACCCAAACCACGAAGAACAAGCCATTCAGTGGCATTTCTCCATGGCCTCTGTTTCAGTTCCTGCCTCCAGGTTCCTGCCCTGCTTGAGTTCCTGCCTTGGCTTCCCTCAGTGATGGACAGTGATCAGGACAGGACACGCAAGACAAATAAACCCTTTCCTCCCCAAGTTACTTTTGGTCATGATGTTTTATTACAGCAACTGGAAAGGAAAGTAAGACAGCTGTTTTCTGGCCTCCACATGAGTGATCTCACATACACACACACACACACACACACACACACACACACAGGTGCACACACATACACACACACAAATATGCACATATATACGTACACAATGAAACGATTATAGAGTCAGAGTGGTTAAACTTAGTGGTACTGTGATTTGAACGAAAATGACCTCCATAAACTCATAAATCTGAATGGTTGGTTCCAGGCTGGTGGACTGTTTAGGAAGGATTAAGAGGAGATTAACATTATTAGAGGAGGTGTGGCCTTGCTGGAGGAAGTGTGTCACTGGGGGTGGGCTTTTGAGGTTTCAAAAGCCCACACCAGGCCCAGTCTCTTTGTCTGTCTGTCTGTCTGTCTGTCTGTCTGTCTGTCTCTATCTATCTATCTATCTATCTCTATCTCTAGCTCCGTCTTGTAGATAAGATGCAAGCTCTCAGCTCCTGCTCCAGCACTGTGCCCACATGCCTGTTGACAGATTCCCTGCCACAACTGTCATGAACTAACTGACCCTCTGAAACTGTAAGCTAGCTACCAATTAAATGCTTTCTTTTATAAGTTGCCTTGGTTATGGTGGCTTCATCACAGCAATAGGACAGTAACCAAGACAGAAGTTGGTGCCAGGAGTGAGGTATTGCTGTGACAGGCCTGACCGTGCTGCTTGTTGGAGTAATATGGAAGACTTTGGGACTTTGAACTAGAAAAGTGGCTGACTGCTTTAAGTGGGGCTTAAAGGGCCATCCTTCTAGGATCTTGGAAGACAATAGGGCTGAGAGCAATGTGAACTATGGAGGCCCAGCTCAAAAGATTTCAGAGGGAGGAATATTTGAAATATTAGTCTAGAGAACATTCTTGTGATATTTTGATGAAGACTGTGGCTGATTTTTGCCCTGGTCCTAAAAATCTGCCAGAAACTAAATTGAATAATTTTGGACTAATGTCATTCCCGGAGGAGATTTCAAGACAGCCTAGTATTGACTGTGTCGCATGGTTACTAGTGATCATTCCTGTGCATACCTACAATAAAAAAGAACAGACAGGGCCAAAAGAAATATAAAAAATGTACAGTTTGAAGAGAAAAAGAGCTACAGAAAATGTAATGTTGGAGCTGTAGCATGAATTGTTAGAAGGTATTATCAAAAAACAAACCTGGAGCCAGGTATTGGGGTGAATGCTGGAAGATCAGAGAAGCAGAACAAGCCACAGCCACCTCACCTCACCAATTCCTCAGCTGATCCTGTTTTCTCAGACTGGAAGCCTCTGTGTCCTTATCCGAATGGATCTCAGCTGAACTGCTGCTCAAAAGCCTAAAAGCTTAGCCAGCTCTAGTTCCTGCTTCTCACACCTTATAAACCTTTCTGCTTCCTGCCATCACTTCCTGGGATTAAAGGCGTGTGTTGCCATGCCTGGCTGTTTCCGGTGTGGCTTTAAACTCACCGAGATCCAGAGGGATCTCTGCCTCTGGCATGCTAGGATTAAAGGCGTGTGTGCCACCATTTTCTGGCCTCTATATCTAGTGGCTGTTCTGTTCTCTGACCCCAGATAAGTTTATTGGGGTGCACAATATATTGGGGAACACAATACCACCACATGGAGCCAATTCCTTTTCTCAAGTAGATGAGAAGTTTAAAGAATGTTAAATAGAATAAAGGGAATGGTGCTATCAAGGCAAGACCCCAACCAGCTAAGTTTCCAACTTGTGAAAAGCAAAGCTAATTCAGCAAAGGAAACCATCAAGACAAAGCTTGTGCAAATGTAAGTCATAGAAGGAGCCAGGTTTCAGTCTAAGCAAGCAGAAGAACTTGGTAGCTTCCGCCACAAGGTTTGGGTGGGAGGGGCAAAACAGCTTGACCACACAGCTACCATGACAGGCTTAGAAGCCCAGACACAGCTTCTGGGCAGGCAACACCTGGACCCAGGAAGAGCCATAAGCTGACCACACCCAATGGGGCCTGCATCTAAGGTGAAATACCTGACATTCCAAACATTCCCTATACCCTAGACAAATGTCAGCCAACCAGAGTCCTGAACCCTGGAAATCCCCTCACCCCAACCTCTGCTATGATAAAAACCCCATCCTGCCTGGGCTTGGGGCTCTCTGCTCTTGCTGCAGCATCCAACAGCGAGAGCAAGCTCCGAGCTTGAAATTAAAGGCTCTTTGCTTTTACATGCAGGATTCGATCTCCGTGGTGGTCTTTTAGGGGTACCTGAGATCTGGGCATAACAGGTTCAGGCTTTATCAAGGAAGATACAGGTGTAAATGGGCTGTGGAATCTTCCTCCATGGAAAGGCACTGAGGCCAGCTGTATGACAGGGAAGTCCCTGCATGGAGCCCAGGGAGGCCATTGTGTTTCTCTGTGAAGCTGAAACCTGGATTGCATTGGAGATGCAACCCCAAGACATTGAAAATGCCAGAGCTGTGATATACCAGCCAAGGGGAGCTGCAGAAAGGACATAGAGCCCCAGGAGAGAAGCCTGTTGGGGACAGCAAGGCTGGAAAGAGTGGGAGATCAAAGAGCCATCTAAAAAGCCCTTTGACATTGGGCATAGTTACAGAATTTGGAGTTTTCTCTGCTGGGTTTCTGTCTTGTTTTGGTGCAGTATTTCTTCACTATGTTCCCTTTGTCCTTTTTTATGCTGGAAGTATGTAATTTGCCTCTTGCTTTTCCAGGGTGTTACAGTTAAGAGATTGCCTTGAGTCTCAGAAGAGACTTTAAACTTTTAAACAGTTGACACTGTGAAACACGAGGGGAACTTTTGAAGTTGCACTAAGTGCATTTTGCATTGAGATATGGCTACAAGTCTATGGGGCCAGGGAGTGTAATATGCCAGTTTGAACGAGAATGGCCCCTGTAGGCTCATGTATTTGAATGTTTGGTTCCCAGTTGATGAAGAGGTGTGGCCTTGTTAGAGGAGGTGTGTCACTGGGGGTGGGCTTTGAGGTTTCAAAAGCCCATACCAGGCCCACATCTATCTATCATCTATCTATCTATCTATCTATCTATCTATCTATCTATCTATCTATCT
>CABHPH010177776.1:0-13559 GCA_902168325.1 Peromyscus nudipes | reverse complement strand
CATCCTGCCCAGCAACTGGTCCATTCTGAACTTCAGTCCCTTTTGCCCTTCAGTCTGGACCTTTGCAAACAGACCAGCATTCCTGTGCTAGATACTCAGGGGTTGAGAATGTGTGCTCTTTGGAAAGATGTGTCTGATGTGAGCACCCTGACAGTCTGAAGAAGATGTTCTTGGCTTTAACTGACCATCAGCTTGTAACTCCCCCAGAAGGGACTCAATGCGCTCCTTCCTGTCTGTATTTCCGGTCCCTCCTGTCAAAACCCTGGGGTCTGCTGTGGTCAGGGGTGTGAGGTTGCTGAAGCAATGGCAGGAAAACACGAGTTTCTGGTCAGTCATCTCAGATGTATTCCTAGGATACAGATGTTAACTGGTTTCCACCAGAGTACTGCTGAATTGAGAATGGATTCAAGATCTGTTTGAAGGAAAAGCAGATGGCCTGTCCCCTACAGCATGCATGATAGAGTGTGGGGCACTGGAGATCAAACTGACCTATCCGGCCTGGTTCTCTTTAGTTTAGCACTGGAGAAGACTCTTTGACCTCTACCCCCCCTAGCGGGGAACTGTGGTAGCGGTGGTGTTTGGGGGCGCAAGGTGTGAACAGGGACGTTTTTGAAGGTTGAGTGGACGTGGGAATGTTTTGGGAATGGGTTTGGGTGGTAGTGGTGTTTGGGGGCAGGGTAGGGTGGAGTGAGGTAGGGTGGTATTTGAGGAGTGGTCTTAGCTTCAGGGAATTAGCCTGCTGGAGGTTTGTCGTGAGAGCCTTTTCCTTTTTGTGCACAGAAGTCCCGCTCTGCCCCCTGGTGGAAGCCACCCGAAACTCAAGGAGAAACAGACTTCTAGGCTGCGTTTCATAGTTTCTTGCTATTTCATTCTGCCTTAGTGTCTCACCTACCTCAGACCAAGTTCCAGGCCTGCCACTGTCCTTGACGCTCCATCACGTGCACAGGCATGTGAGGGCTGCTCTAACCGAGCCCCACAAACAGAATGGTTTTGAAAACAAAGGCAAGGGTTGGAGGGTTGGCAACGCATACAGCCACGAATAATCTCCCAGCTCTGGAAGCAAGCTGTCTGACGCGTTGACTGAGCCAAACTAAACTCCTTCCAAAGCCGGTAGAGTCTGTAGAGGAGTCTTTCCTGGCCTCTTCATAGTTCCAGAATTTCCAAGCAATCTTCTCTTGGTCACGAATGTGTTGCTCCAGTCCTCAGCCTTCAGGGGACTTGCCTTCTCTCTCTGCTGTCATCCCTCTGTGCCTCTCTCTGGATCTGCAATTCCTGTTTTCTAAATAGGACAATGCTCCTGTTGGATGAGGGACCACCTACTCCTTAGACATCATCTAAGGGCTGGGATTAGAAAGTCAGCATGCAATAAAATGAAAAGTATCATACTTGGTTTACAGTAACCCCAGTGACCTTGAATTGAAATGTCCACCACAGACTCCTGTTTGAACATTTGTTCCCCAGAGAGTGATGCCGCTTTGGGAGGCTATGGAATCTTTAAGAGATGCGGCCTTGCTGGAGGAGATGAGATAGGCCACTAGGGGCTAGCCCTCAAAGATTACAGCCTGGACCCTGGTTTCAGCGCCCTCTCTGTTTCCTGGTTCTTGGAAATACAAACAGCTTCATCTTCATGTTCCCATGGCCACCCTGACTTACTATTCTGATGGCCTGAAATTCTAAAAATAAATAAACCTCTCCTCCATTAAGCTAAGTTGGGTAGCTTGGGCAGAGTTGTTTGCCCGCAGTTACAAACACTGCATTAGCTATAATCACACCATTTTGTAAAGCTCCTTCATTTTGGTTAAAGTGACAATCCCTGAAACCACAATAATTTGGTTTCTAAAACTAAAGTAAATTGGTTTTTTTAGATAGTCTTCCCTCTCTGCCTTCATTGGCTGATTCAGAAACAGCCTGTCTGCAAGCCTCTGCCATGTACCAGTCTTCAGTTGATATAGAAGAAACACAAAACAACAGAATTGATTTTACAAATGATCTGCTAATAATTTGCTTAGGAGACATTAAATCACACAAATGGGATTTAGCTAAAGGATCTCTGCCTCCAAACTACCCCAAAGATAACCAGGCCTGTAAGAAATAAGTGGAAATTTAGGATGCAGGGGTATAAATGTTTGTTCACCAGGATTGACCAGTCTTTAGGCTCCTTTCCCATAACAATGGAGACAGCACCGACTTGAACCAGCCATTGGGCCCATCTCCTAAAAACAGGCAGCCCAAGGGGGCAGGCAGTTCAGGGTCACAGCCATCATTAAGTCTGGGTCTGCAGTTAAGTCCCCTGTGCCCTTGTCAGGAAAAGCACACTTCTGCCAGGGTGACAAGATGGACCTGGGTAACAACTATTCAAAAAGAACAACACCATTATACTTAAGAAATATTACTAGTAATACCTTTGCTGTGTAAATCTCCCATGTGCCCAAGTAGACAGACTTGCAATCTCCTTTCTCGGTTTAAATTGTTCAAAATGTAACCTGAGGCCAGGACCTACACGAGATTCAAAAATGACAGGGTGTGTGGAATGCACGTTAGTAAAGTCCTCCACTCAAGGCCCACTCCTCTTTGGGCGTCAGCCATAGAGCGCCATGTTAGCCGAGCACCTTTTCGATAAAGAGCTTTCTCCTTGTTTTTCCTGAGTACTTGGAGTGATTTCTCACTGGGGAGGCATGTCACAATCACATGCACAGAACCTCCCTGCTTCCTCTGAAACTTGGAAGAAGAGAGCCAGCCCCACCCCATCACTTGGGCCTGTGTCTGTCTATGGATCTGTGGCACTGACAGTCCACACCAATGATCCTCTTGAGCACCAAACCCAAAAACTTTCACACCTGTCTCATTCTCTGCAATCTTCCTTCCAACCCAACGTTACAGCTGCCCCAGTTGTCCAGTCGTTCGGGCAGAGATTTGATCTTTGAATTTCTAATCTGATGATCTAGCCGAACATGGTGGCCTTGCTGTGTGTCTCCATCCTTCCTCCCACCCATCCAGACTCCTCCACTCAATGACTGGAATTCAGAAAGCAGACTTTCTCTCACCTCCTAGGATGATTTGATTTGTTTCTATATATGGAGCCATAGTCTTCCCCAAAGTAGTGTCCTAATCTAGAAGTTTCTGTAATCGTTCAGCCCTTTAACATCCTGCAGTCTCAAGGGGTTTTAACGGAAGATCCTGGAGGAACGTGTGAGTGAACAGGGAAGGGAAGGGACAGAAAACACAGTCACTCCCTGGAGCAGCCCCTGTCTCTGGGGAGAAACATGGTGGTCACTGATGCATCCTTGGCTTCTGAGCATCCCTTAGAATAATGCCTTGGATCTACAAACTAATGAGCAAACCTCCCTTCACTAATGGTGCAGCGTTGTGTTCCCCCTAATGAAGGTTGATTGGCACGACATTCAAATGCAAATCTCAGTCTTTGTTTCTTTCGCATAACTTTTTTTTTTCCTTTTAAAGCAATGCTCTGGGGGTGCTGAGAGTCTCAGCTCAATTGCAAATCTAAGATGGGGGTTGAGGTTTTACTTCTTCAATTCCCTCCCAAATCCCCGTTTTCTCAGAGCCATCAAGAAAACTGTTCTTTTTGAGTTCCCCTTAAAATTAAAAGAGATGATGGGCTCAGAATTGAATAGAAGTAGAAGCAAGTTCTGATGGAGCAGGGCTACACCACAATAATAGAGGAGCTGGGAGCTGGGTCTCCTGCCCACTCCCCTCCACCCATCCCACCACCAATCACACTCATCCCCCTCCACCCATCCCACCACCACCCACACCTACCCCTACTCCACCCATCCCACCACCACCCACACCCACCCCCCTCCACTAGTCTCAGGGTCTTACTGTCTCATGCTCTTACCAACTTATTTAGATCAAGACTCACCTAGGAGGGGCTGGAGAGCTGGTTCAGTCTATAAACCACTTGGCATTCAAGCATGAGTATCGAAGTTCAGTCCCTATCACCCATACTTAAACAAAACAACAACAACAACAAAGGACCAAGCGGTGGTGCCGGCTTGCAATCCCAGCACTGGGAGGCAGAGAATCTCCTGGACCCACTGGCCAGCAGGCCTGGCCTAATCACTGCTACCTAGGCGGTTTCCTCAGTGTTCATCTGTCTCCGGTCCAGTACGGACAGTTCTGCAGAAAGCACTGGTGATTAGGACGAGGAGGAGGAGGAGGAGGAGGAGGAGGAGGAGGAACCGAAGCATCCTCTGACGGTAGCATGAGCTTTGTTTCTTGTTTGCTTGCTTTCTTTTATGTATTACATTTATTTATCTATTGTGGTCATGTGTGGAGGTCAGAGGACAGTTTGTTCAAGTCAGTTCTCTCTGTCTACCATGTGGATGCCCAAATCAAACGAAGGTGGTCAGGCTTGGCAGCCAGTGCTCTTCCCTGCTGAGCCACCTCACAAGCCCAAGAGTTGCTGTTTTGTTTTGTTTTGAAGTGTGTTTGCCACAAGTGGTCAAAATGCAGACATTAAGTGTCTGTGAAGAACTCAGCCACAAAGGAGACATCTGTATGACTCCCCTTCCCTCCAAGGCTTAGGAACCATCGTAGAAGAGGAGGTAGAAAGCGTGTAAGAGCCACAGGTGAAGGAAGACTGGGGTGAAGCAATATCTTCTAGGCACGATGGGACAGCTGCACTCGTGAACTTGAGGCGACGGTGGTTGCTGCGTAAATCCTGCACAAAATCGAGCCAGTCGGCATTCTGACATAGACGTGGGAGGGACTCAGAAGCTCCCACCTCTAACTCAGGAGCTATTGGCAGTCGATGGCTTGGGGAGAGTGGGGGTCAGTTTTCTTTAAGGGTATGGTCCCTGGCAGGTCATCACACTGCAGTGGATAGCTCCATACCCCTGGGTATATGGGCAGCACAAATTAGACCCAGTGGGTCATCAAAAAAAAAAAAATGAGGCCATAAGTTTGGGAAGGAGTAAGATGACGGGAGGTGGATCCGGGAGGAGTTGGGAAAATCAAAATAAAATTGTGTGCACGTATGAAATTCTCAAAGAATTAATGAAAACGTTGTGTCATATTAAAACTTTTAAGCATGGTCTAGGCTAAGGAGACAGTTCAGTGGGTAAAGTTCTTGTTGTGGAAGTACATGACTAGGGATTCCCAGACCCCACATAAAAGCTGCTAAGTGTGGAGGCCCATTGGTAATCTCATCATCCAGGAGGCAGAGACAGAGGGTCAAAAAGCAAGCCACCCAGTTAGTCTAGCAGAATCATTGAGCTCTGGGTTTAAGTGAGAGACCTTGCCTCAATATACAAGGTGGAGAGTAACTGAAGAAGACAGCTGACCTCAAGCTCCAGCCTCTACAGGCACACAAGGACATGCACATTCATGTAAACACACATGCACACCCCTACACACACACTGAAAGGGTTTTCCATAGAACACGGTGGAAAACCCGACAACACCAAACATGTACAAACACTGTACAACAACATGCATGGATTTCACAAACATGAAATCAAGTGAAAAGTATACTCCCCCTGCCAAAAAAAAAAAAAATGATTTCTTAGTAAATCTATAAAGGCTGCGCCAAATGTCTGGTTCATGGTGCATTCTAAGGTGATGAAATCAGTATCGAAAGTGAAAGAGCCAATGCCAAAGATGCTTGAGCATGCTTTCCTGTGCAGGAAAAGAAGGATGAGGGGCATGGGGAGCCCCGGTTCCGCTGGCCTTGGTCCCTTTCTGGGCCTGGGTGGCAGCTCCTGATACAGGTGTTAGCGTGCCCACACTGGCCACTTATAGCCTATGTGTTTTTCTATATGTGTCTATTACAGTTTGGATACTGAATATCTGTAGCAGGAATCTTAAAAGTTCTTATTAATAAAAAACAAACCCAGGAGCCAGGTATTGGGGTGAACGCTGAAAAATCAGAGAAGCAGAACAAGCCACAGCTACCTTACCTCTCCAGTTCCTTAGCTGATCCTGTTTCCTCAGACTGGAAGCCTCTGTGTCCTCATCCGGAATGAATCTCAGCTGAACTGTGCTGCTCAAAGCCTAAAAGCTTAACTAGCTAAAAGCTGGTTAATCTCAATACCAGCCGTAGAAGACCTAGAGGTCTGTAAAGACAGGCAGTGATGAGGAGGTCATGTGGCTGGGTTTACAACCAATGAGAAGGGAGAACAGAAAGTCAATAAAAAGACAGACACACAGGAAGTAGGTCTCTTTCTGAGGGGAAGGATGGCAGTGGCAGCGAAGGGAAAGAAAGGCAGATTTAAGTCTCAGCTCTCAGCTACTGCTCTGACCTCTTGGGCTTTTAACTCTGCATTTGGCTCTGTGTTTCTTATTTAATAAGACTGTTACATCTACAAATATCCTCTTGTGTTGAAGGCTTGGTCCCCATTCTGGTGTTCAGTGATCAGGCTTTGGGAAGTGACTGGACCGTGAGGGTGCAGATGTCGTCGGTGGGTTCATCCACTCAGGGGTTCGTATTTGATGACATGATTGGGAGGTAGAAGTGCCTAGCCGGAAGAAGCAAGTTATGGGAAGGGGCCACTCAAGGGTTCCCTCCTCTCTTCTTGTCATACTGATTTTTCTATTGCTGCGAAGAGATACTATAGCCAAGGTAACTTATAGAAGGAAGTACTAAACTGGGGCCTTGCTTACACATTCAGAGGGGAATTCCATTATCATCATGGCAGGGAGCATGGCAGACACCTTGGCACTAGATCAGTAGCTGAGAGCTACATCCTGATCTGAAAGTTGGAAGCAGACAGAGCAAGACATGGCCTGGCTTGGGCCTTGGAACTTCAAAGCCTGTTCCCAGTGGCGCACCTTCACCAACAAGACCACAGATCCCAATCCTTTCCAAGGCAGTCCCTCCAAGTAGGGATCAAGTATTCAAATAAATGAGCCTATGGGAGCTATTCTCATTGAAACCACCACTCTCCTCTCTCCCCTCCCCCTCCCCTCTTCTTTCCTCTCTCCCCTCTCTCCCCTCCCTCTCCCCACCACTCTCCTCTCTTCCCCTCCTCTTATCTCTCCTCTCCTCCCCTCTCCTCCTCTCTCCTCTGCTCTCCTCTCCTCTCCTTACCTCCTCTTCCTCTCCTCCCCTCTCCTCTGCTCTCCTCTCTTTTCCTCTCCTCTCCTCTCTCCTCCCCTCTTCCTCTCCTCTGCCCCTCCCTCTCTCCTTCCTAGCCTCTGAGAAATGAGTAGCCCTGCCCAACCACATGCTCCCTAGCACGATGCTCAACCTCTCTGTCTCAAACCATCGAAGCCAAACCACCAAAGTGAGTGAGAACCTGTCCTCCTTTGAGATCTCTTTTGTTTTGTTTCAGGTACAGAGTGCTGAACCTAAGGCCTCCCACACGCTGGTCAAGCATGCACCACTGAGCTATATCTCCATGCCTCCTTTTATATTTTATTTTGAGATAGGGTCTCATTGTGTAGCCCCAGGCTATCCTTGCACTTGCCATCCTCCTACCCCAGCCTCCTAGGTGGTTGGAATGACAGAGCTGGACCACCAGGATGTCTGGTTAAGTTGTTTATCAGGTGCTTTGCTCCTGCAGTTAAAAGCAGGTTAGTAAAATGTGCTATGTACCCCAGAACCTCCAAAACACTCTCAAAACCTAGTCTCTAGTGCCTTCCTTTGGCTCTTCTGGGCACAAAGACTCAGACTAACCCCAGGAGTCTGTTGGATAGCAAATGCTGTGCCATTTTCCTCACGCCTTCCCTCCACACCTCACGTAGACCTTCCAGAACCTTCTGCTGTCACCTAGGCAGCAGCAGCCTCTACTGCTACAGAGGCAAGTGAATATTGCTGTTGGTGATGGATGGATGGAAGGTTTTTATTCAGCTAGATGTGGTTCCAAAGTCATAGGAATAATGCCCACGTTCTGTCTGGGTAATGATCCCACTTGGAGCAAGGCTAGAATTTGCTTTGTCCTAAGCTAGACTTCCAGGAACCTTTAATTTCCTCTCAGCCTTAACTGAATATATTTTGGTGACAGATGTGGGTTTGTAAATCCAAGAAAGGAACAGCATGGTATGATTGCTAACCTCTGTTGTCAACCTGAATGCATTTAAAATCACCTGGGAGACACATCTCTAGATGTGTCCATGAGGATATATCCAGAGAAGTTAACTGAGAGAGGAACGCCCACCCTAAATGGGCAGCACCATCCCACAGGCTCAATGAGAAGGCTAAAATCGTTCATATCTCTCTCTTCTTTATACTGTGGACACAATGTTCCCTGCCTCCTTGATGCATTACAACCCCCCCCAAAACAAATTAACCTTCCTTCCTTCCTCCCTCCCTCCTTCCTTCCTTCCTTCCTCCCTCTCTCCCTCCCTCCCTCCTTCCTTCCTTCCTTCCTTCCTTCCTTCCTTCCTTCCTTCCTTCCTTCCTTCCTTTCTTAAGTTCCTCCTGTTGGACATTTGTCACAGCAATGGGATAAGTCACTGGTCCATAATATCTGTGTTCCATGAACCCAGAGAGATGAGGACAGACTTTGGAAGAGAAAGGTAAGTGACAGCTGACCTCAGAGGAAAGGAGGAAGGGCCACCAGAGCGTGGCCAGTGCTAAAATTCTGCAGAGTCTTGTAAGGTACAGATATCATCAGTCAGTTTCCAGAGCTAAAGTCCCCTTGACCTAGCAGCTCTATAAATTATGCATCTGCACACCAAGACTCCATTAGTCTAAAGTGCGTTTTGACTGGTTCTGGAAGGACAAGCAGACAACTAACTACAGTGGTTCTCTTGAGGACATGGGACAGCCCCGCTGATCAGAGAAGACTTTTGACTCACTCTGATGTTTACAAGGAGAATTCCTGCATTTGAAAATGTGAAGGGAAGAAATAAAATCTGATTGCTAAATGTTAATGGCCGCCAGTATACTGCTGTTGGGCGAAGAGATGAGTGGCCTCTGTCTGGACGTTGCTGAGACAGCTGGAGATTCATAGTTCCTGAACGTGAACTGGGGTGTGAATAAGGGACCATAGTGTGAGATGGTTTGGTCCAGCTAGGTAGTTCTATGGTCTTCACTCTAGGGGAGCACACCAGCAGGATTGGGTCTCAGGGAGCTTGGGAAGCTCCTCCAGCTACAAATGGTAATGTAGAAATGAATAAAAAGTACAAAGCAAAGGGACAGACTGGCCATGGCGGTGGTCTGTAAGTTCAGCATCTGGGAGGTAGAAGCAGGGGGATCAGGAGTTTCAGGCCAGTTTCAGTTATGCAGCAAGTTTGAGGCCAGTCTGGGCTACATAAAGCCCTGTCTCAAACAAATCAAAACAAAAAAGCGAATGGAGGAGGCATTCTCGACAGCCCTCAAGACGTGTGGGGAGAGCGTGTGTGGAGGTCAGAGGACAACTTGCAGGAGTTAATTCTCTCCTACCATGTGGGTCTCAGGGACTGAACTCAGATCATCAGGCTTGGCAGCAGGTGCTTTTACCCCAATGAACCTCTCACCGATCCCAGAGTACCCTTGTTACTGTATCTTCCCACTCCCGCAAGGGCTGGTCATTTATTTGTTATTCTTAAAGACTTTGATTGAACTCAGAAGTAGAAAACTCTCAGCGAGGACAGCCAACATCTCTTGGCAATCTGTTCCTAGCATTTTTCTTTGGCTACCTTCATTCTCTTGGCCAAAAGTTTAGCACATTCTGAAGCCTCCTCCTCATTTTTCTTGTGAGTTGTCTCTTCAAGGCAATAGATTGACATTTGTGTTGCAGGACACATGGAGTAACAAGATGCTGAATCTTGGTTGCTTTGGTCCTGGACTTCTTACCTTCTTTGTTTAAGGGCTTTCTGACACATAGTGTTGGACATCATCTTCTTTAGAGGGACTGAAAAGCTTTCAGATTCTGCAGCTCTTTTAGGTCCTGCAGATGAGGCACAGTAGTATCTGTCAGTCCAGGAATATCTCCCCCCACTTTTTTTTATATACAATAGCTAAGTTGAGAACACTCAGATTGGCACCCACAGTGCATCCTCAGCCAGACCTGTGTTTTCTCTTTCCAGTTCTCCCCTGTCTATAACAAGAATGCCCCTGACTCAACAGCCGGTGCACTCTGAGGTGAGTCAAAACCTTGTTTGTCGTTCCCACCACTGACTTGGACCACACAACCCTTCCATCTTCACCCAGAGCATCCGCAGCCACTTCTATGGCCCTGGATTCTCACAGAAAGCACGAAGCTTGCGTTCATCGTCCACTCCAATACGTTTCTGACAGTGGGTGGCCGGGAAAGAGAGATTCAGCTTCATTTTGACACAGCCAAGCGCCAACACCACGTAAAAGAGGTTGTCATTTCATCTCAACCAGCACTGACTGTATCTGGTTTGTTTGTTTTCACCAACTTGATTGACATACAGACTTTACTGGGACACAGGTAACATTCTATCTAAATTGCTTATTCAGATCTTGCAAGATTACATGCTGCTTTTAATCCTTGTCTTTCAAGCATGTGACATGACAGCATTAATGAATGAAAGTACCACTGCATTGCTGGTTTTTTGTTTGTTTTTGAGACAGGGTTTCTCTGTGAAACTGCCCTGGCTGTCCTGGAACTCGCTCTGCAGAGCAGGCTGGCCTCGAACTCACAGAGATCTGCCTCTCTGCCTCCTGGATGTTGAGATTAAAGGCATGTACGGCCACCACCTGGTGCATTGTTGGTTTTATTTGTACTAAAATATTAAAAGTGGGGACAGAGAGACGGCTCTTCCAGAGACGCTAGTTTAGTTCCCAACAGCTGTATCACAGGTAAGTCACAACCACCTCTAACTCCAGCTCTGGGGACTCCAACCGTCTCTTCAGGCCTCTGTGGGCACCTGCTCACAGGTAGCATACACACAGACAAATAAAATCTTTAAGATATTATAAAGATTTAAACAGAGTGATCTAGGAAATATGTGAGCCAGCTTAACACAGTTGGTAACTGCCTCTTCTTACTAAAGACTGGGGCTGCAATGCACAGGCCTGCCGCTGTATTGGTGAAGTCACACCGCGGTCACTACTTTAGATGTTTCCACTAGAGGGCGTCAGCAGACCTCTAAGTGGGGCTCATAAACTAGGGCACAAGAGGAGAGGATCTTTTCTTTCAGGTGTCAACAACCTGCAGGCAGTGTGCCAGCTTTGCCTTTCACAGAATGAACAGAGTTCTTGTTTTGTTGCTGAGTTTTTGTTTATGGGGAATTAGGGATTGAACCCAGGACTTCACACACATTAGGTTAACACTAACCACTGAACTCCATCTCTTTTCTTTAAAAACGTTTATACTGAGACAAGGTTTTACTAAGTTGCCTTGAACTCACTGTGTAGCCCAAGCAGGTCTTGAAATTTCAATCCCCCTGTCTTAACCTCCCCTACAGCTGGGATTATAGGCTTGTGCCACCAGACTCCAGCTAAATAAAGTTTTCTTGGACCATTACTGTGTATATTCATTGACTTTTGATCCAGGATGGCTTTCACGTTACAAGGGTAGAATTGAACAGTGGTAACAGAAATACCATATCCCTCAAAGCCTGTACATTTACTATACAGTCTTTGCAGACAAAGCTTGCTCCCTTCATTCCAGATATTCCCCAAAATGGTCTGTGGGCCTGATAAGGGTCTACATCCACAATTATAATAGCTCCACTAAGATAGGTACTACAATTATCCCCACTGCACATATTTGAAACAGACACAGTGAGGCTAAATGAAATTCCCAGAGTCACACTGCCAATAATTACTGGAGCTGAAATTTGAACCCAGGTAGCATGGTTCTAGAGGCTGCTCACTAAACAACCAAGGACAAGGCTTCCTAAAAGTTTGTGCAAGGGACAGAAGAAGCCCAAAGTGGCCACACACAAGACCTTTTGGAAACAATGTGGAAAGCTGGAGAAAGATGGAGACACACAAGACCTTTTGATAACAATGTGGAAAGCTGAAGAAAGACGGAGCTGCACTCCAAGTGATAGACTATGTGCAGCTTCAAAGGCAGGAGCCTGGCAGTTCACAGCCAAGCCCAGCGGTGGAACTAGAGCGATGCCAACCGTGCCAGCAAGAACGTGTGTTTCAGCAGTATACCCTCTCCCAGGGTTACTGCAGAGAGCTCAATCAAAGTGAGAGGTTAGGGGGATGGAAAGACAGCTCAGTCCAGAAAGTGCTTGCTCTGGAAGTATGAGGACCTGAGCTTGAATCTGTGGCACCACATAAAAGCCAGGTGTGGTGTGCAGCCACCAGGCAGATTCCCTGGAATCCACTAGCCACCTAGTCTAGCCGCACTGGTGAATCCTGGGTTTAGGGAGAGGTATTGCCTCAAAAAGATGAGGTGAGGAGTCTTTGGGAAAGAGTCTGATATCAACCTTTGGTCAGGCATGGGCACGAATACACAAATGCAAAAAGATAAAAGAAAGGAAGGTCTGAGCCACGGTCGGTGCCTCACAGTCTTTCACACTCTAACGTCAGAGCCAATGTGCCTCTTTCCTTAGTATGCAGTAATCACCTGAAAGAACCCAAGAGACAAGGCTGGAGAGGGCTATTCGGGGTGCGAGTGCCAGAATGCAGGAATATTGAAAGCCAGGTGGAAGCTGCTCACCACACAAGCATCCGAGTGGCCACAGCAATGAGAAAAGCCTAGCGGTGAAAGACTGACCCCCTGACTTCAGTTCCCACTCCTCAGAGTTGACTTTGCTTGTAACTTCATAGGGGGACTTTTTTTTTTTTTTTTTTTTGAAGTTGCTGAGAAACAACTGGCAGGTCAGTCCCCACCGGACTCTATCTGGAGACTCCAACAATGTTTCCATCTGCACTGACGGATTTATGTTCTCAGCCGTGAGTCAGACCCAGTAGACTTCTTGGCACCTAGAGGATGGCAAACTTCTCAATGTTATCAGCTTCAGCTGGTGTAGAAGTGAGGCTTTGTACATGAACACTGAGGAGCCTGAGCAAAATCGACACATTAAAAATGTGGACGCTTGTTTCACATTACTGGCATGTGCTGGTGACTTACAGTGGTTAGGGTTAGTGGGGTTCAAAGCAGGTTTGGAAAATATATTTAATGTGTTGGAATTGCATATCCTTCATAAACTATCTTTGAAGGTCTAGGGGTGTTGCCCAGGGCAAGGGCACTTACCTAACATGTGTGAGGCCCTGGGCTCCATCTCCAGTACAGAAAAAAAAAATACCTTTTTCTGAGCAACTTCAATATTCTGATTGGAGGGGGATGTTCTGATTAAGGAGAAAAGCTTGGAAGTTACAAGGAATAATGTTTTTAAGATTTAAAAAAATTGTGTGTGTGTGTGTGTGTGTGTGTGTGTGTGTGTGTGTGGTGTGCAGGTATGTGAGTGCAAGTGCCTGCAGAGACCAAAGAGGGTGTTGGGTTTCCCTGGAGTTTGGGTTAAAGGTGATTGTGAGTCACCTGACATGGATGCTGGGAACAGAATTGTGTCCTGTGGGAGTCCAACAAGGGTCTTAACTGCTGAACGGTCTCTCCAGCCCCAGAAATCATTTTCATTTCTGGAACTGGCATGGTGCCAGATTGGAACTGTGACAGAGAGCTGTAACTACACCCAGTTACCGTGACACAGACACACAACTGCAACCAGTTACTGTGACAGACACACAA
>CABHPH010177775.1:0-13517 GCA_902168325.1 Peromyscus nudipes | reverse complement strand
CATCCTGCCCAGCAACTGGTCCATTCTGAACTTCAGTCCCTTTTGCCCTTCAGTCTGGACCTTTGCAAACAGACCAGCATTCCTGTGCTAGATACTCAGGGGTTGAGAATGTGTGCTCTTTGGAAAGATGTGTCTGATGTGAGCACCCTGACAGTCTGAAGAAGATGTTCTTGGCTTTAACTGACCATCAGCTTGTAACTCCCCCAGAAGGGACTCAATGTGCTCCTTCCTGTCTGTATTTCCGGTCCCTCCTGTCAAAACCCTGGGGTCTGCTGTGGTCAGGGGTGTGAGGTTGCTGAAGCAATGGCAGGAAAACACGAGTTTCTGGTCAGTCATCTCAGATGTATTCCTAGGATACAGATGTTAACTGGTTTCCACCAGAGTACTGCTGAATTGAGAATGGATTCAAGATCTGTTTGAAGGAAAAGCAGATGGCCTGTCCCCTACAGCATGCATGATAGAGTGTGGGGCACTGGAGATCAAACTGACCTATCCGGCCTGGTTCTCTTTAGTTTAGCACTGGAGAAGACTCTTTGACCTCTACCCCCCCTAGCGGGGAACTGTGGTAGCGGTGGTGTTTGGGGGCGCAGGGTGTGAACAGGGACGTTTTTGAAGGTTGAGTGGACGTGGGAATGTTTTGGGAATGGGTTTGGGGGCAGGGTAGGGTGGAGTGAGGTAGGGTGGTATTTGAGGAGTGGTCTTAGCTTCAGGGAATTAGCCTGCTGGAGGTTTGTCTTGAGAGCCTTTTCCTTTTTGTGCACAGAAGTCCCGCTCTGCCCCCTGGTGGAAGCCACCCGAAACTCAAGGAGAAACAGACTTCTAGGCTGCGTTTCATAGTTTCTTGCTATTTCATTCTGCCTTAGTGTCTCACCTACCTCAGACCAAGTTCCAGGCCTGCCACTGTCCTTGACGCTCCATCACGTGCACAGGCATGTGAGGGCTGCTCTAACCGAGCCCCACAAACAGAATGGTTTTGAAAACAAAGGCAAGGGTTGGAGGGTTGGCAACGCATACAGCCACGAATAATCTCCCAGCTCTGGAAGCAAGCTGTCTGACGCGTTGACTGAGCCAAACTAAACTCCTTCCAAAGCCGGTAGAGTCTGTAGAGGAGTCTTTCCTGGCCTCTTCATAGTTCCAGAATTTCCAAGCAATCTTCTCTTGGTCACGAATGTGTTGCTCCAGTCCTCAGCCTTCAGGGGACTTGCCTTCTCTCTCTGCTGTCATCCCTCTGTGCCTCTCTCTGGATCTGCAATTCCTGTTTTCTAAATAGGACAATGCTCCTGTTGGATGAGGGACCACCTACTCCTTAGACATCATCTAAGGGCTGGGATTAGAAAGTCAGCATGCAATAAAATGAAAAGTATCATACTTGGTTTACAGTAACCCCAGTGACCTTGAATTGAAATGTCCACCACAGACTCCTGTTTGAACATTTGTTCCCCAGAGAGTGATGCCGCTTTGGGAGGCTATGGAATCTTTAAGAGATGCGGCCTTGCTGGAGGAGATGAGATAGGCCACTAGGGGCTAGCCCTCAAAGATTACAGCCTGGACCCTGGTTTCAGCGCCCTCTCTGTTTCCTGGTTCTTGGAAATACAAACAGCTTCATCTTCATGTTCCCATGGCCACCCTGACTTACTATTCTGATGGCCTGAAATTCTAAAAATAAATAAACCTCTCCTCCATTAAGCTAAGTTGGGTAGCTTGGGCAGAGTCGTTTGCCCGCAGTTACTAACACTGCATTAGCTATAATCACACCATTTTGTAAAGCTCCTCCATTTTGGTTAAAGTGACAATCCCTGAAACCACAATAATTTGGTTTCTAAAACTAAAGTAAATTGATTTTTTTAGATAGTCTTCCCTCTCTGCCTTCATTGGCTGATTCAGAAACAGCCTGTCTGCAAGCCTCTGCCATGTACCAGTCTTCAGTTGATATAGAAGAAACACAAAACAACAGAATTGATTTTACAAATGATCTGCTAATAATTTGCTTAGGAGACATTAAATCACACAAATGGGATTTAGCTAAAGGATCTCTGCCTCCAAACTACCCCAAAGATAACCAGGCCTGTAAGAAATAAGTGGAAATTTAGGATGCAGGGGTATAAATGTTTGTTCACCAGGATTGACCAGTCTTTAGGCTCCTTTCCCATAACAATGGAGACAGCACCGACTTGAACCAGCCATTGGGCCCATCTCCTAAAAACAGGCAGCCCAAGGGGGCAGGCAGTTCAGGGTCACAGCCATCATTAAGTCTGGGTCTGCAGTTAAGTCCCCTGTGCCCTTGTCAGGAAAAGCACACTTCTGCCAGGGTGACAAGATGGACCTGGGTAACAACTATTCAAAAAGAACAACACCATTATACTTAAGAAATATTACTAGTAATACCTTTGCTGTGTAAATCTCCCATGTGCCCAAGTAGACAGACTTGCAATCTCCTTTCTCGGTTTAAATTGTTCAAAATGTAACCTGAGGCCAGGACCTACACGAGATTCAAAAATGACAGGGTGTGTGGAATGCATGTTAGTAAAGTCCTCCGCTCAAGGCCCACTCCTCTTTGGGCGTCAGCCATAGAGCGCCATGTTAGCCGAGCACCTTTTCGATAAAGAGCTTTCTCCTTGTTTTTCCTGAGTACTTGGAGTGATTTCTCACTGGGGAGGCATGTCACAATCACATGCACAGAACCTCCCTGCTTCCTCTGAAACTTGGAAGAAGAGAGCCAGCCCCACCCCATCACTTGGGCCTGTGTCTGTCTATGGATCTGTGGCACTGACAGTCCACACCAATGTTCCTCTTGAGCACCAAACCCAAAAACTTTCACACCTGTCTCATTCTCTGCAATCTTCCTTCCAACCCAACGTTACAGCTGCCCCAGTTGTCCAGTCGTTCAGGCAGAGATTTGATCTTTGAATTTCTAATCTGATGATCTAGCCGAACATGGTGGCCTTGCTGTGTGTCTCCATCCTTCCTCCCACCCATCCAGACTCCTCCACTCAATGACTGGAATTCAGAAAGCAGACTTTCTCTCACCTCCTAGGATGATTTGATTTGTTTCTATATATGGAGCCATAGTCTTCCCCAAAGTAGTGTCCTAATCTAGAAGTTTCTGTAATCGTTCAGCCCTTTAACATCCTGCAGTCTCAAGGGGTTTTAACGGAAGATCCTGGAGGAACGTGTGAGTGAACAGGGAAGGGAGGGGACAGAAAACACAGTCACTCCCTGGAGCAGCCCCTGTCTCTGGGGAGAAACATGGTGGTCACTGATGCATCCTTGGCTTCTGAGCATCCCTTAGAATAATGCCTTGGATCTACAAACTAATGAGCAAACCTCCCTTCACTAATGGTGCAGCGTTGTGTTCCCCCTAATGAAGGTTGATTGGCACGACATTCAAATGCAAATCTCAGTCTTTGTTTCTTTCGCATAACTTTTTTTTTTCCTTTTAAAGCAATGCTCTGGGGGTGCTGAGAGTCTCAGCTCAATTGCAAATCTAAGATGGGGGTTGAGGTTTTACTTCTTCAATTCCCTCCCAAATCCCCATTTTCTCAGAGCCATCAAGAAAACTGTTCTTTTTGAGTTCCCCTTAAAATTAAAAGAGATGATGGGCTCAGAATTGAATAGAAGTAGAAGCAAGTTCTGATGGAGCAGGGCTACACCACAATAATAGAGGAGCTGGGAGCTGGGTCTCCTGCCCACTCCCCTCCACCCATCCCACCACCAATCACACTCATCCCCCTCCACCCACCCCACCACCACCCACACCTACCCCTACTCCACCCATCCCACCACCACCCACACCCATCCCCCTCCACTAGTCTCAGGGTCTTACTGTCTCATGCTCTTACCAACTTATTTAGATCAAGACTCACCTAGGAGGGGCTGGAGAGCTGGTTCAGTCTATAAACCACTTGGCATTCAAGCATGAGTATCGAAGTTCAGTCCCTATCACCCATACTTAAACAAAACAACAACAACAACAAAGGACCAAGCGGTGGTGCCGGCTTGCAATCCCAGCACTGGGAGGCAGAGAATCTCCTGGACCCACTGGCCAGCAGGCCTGGCCTAATCACTGCTACCTAGGCGGTTTCCTCAGTGTTCATCTGTCTCCGGTCCAGTACGGACAGTTCTGCAGAAAGCACTGGTGATTAGGACGAGGAGGAGGAGGAGGAGGAGGAGGAGGAGGAGGAACCGAAGCATCCTCTGACGGTAGCATGAGCTTTGTTTCTTGTTTGCTTGCTTTCTTTTATGTATTACATTTATTTATCTATTGTGGTCATGTGTGGAGGTCAGAGGACAGTTTGTTCAAGTCAGTTCTCTCTGTCTACCATGTGGATGCCCAAATCAAACGAAAGTGGTCAGGCTTGGCAGCCAGTGCTCTTCCCTGCTGAGCCACCTCACAAGCCCAAGAGTTGCTGTTTTGTTTTGTTTTGAAGTGTGTTTGCCACAAGTGGTCAAAATGCAGACATTAAGTGTCTGTGAAGAACTCAGCCACAAAGGAGACATCTGTATGACTCCCCTTCCCTCCAAGGCTTAGGAACCATCGTAGAAGAGGAGGTAGAAAGCGTGTAAGAGCCACAGGTGAAGGAAGACTGGGGTGAAGCAATATCTTCTAGGCATGATGGGACAGCTGCACTCGTGAACTTGAGGCGACGGTGGTTGCTGCGTAAATCCTGCACAAAATCGAGCCAGTCGGCATTCTGACATAGACGTGGGAGGGACTCAGAAGCTCCCACCTCTAACTCAGGAGCTATTGGCAGTCGATGGCTTGGGGAGAGTGGGGGTCAGTTTTCTTTAAGGGTATGGTCCCTGGCAGGTCATCACACTGCAGTGGATAGCTCCATACCCCTGGGTATATGGGCAGCACAAATTAGACCCAGTGGGTCATCAAAAAAAAAAAATGAGGCCATAAGTTTGGGAAGGAGTAAGATGGCGGGAGGTGGATCCAGGAGGAGTTGGGAAAATCAAAATAAAATTGTGTGCACGTATGAAATTCTCAAAGAATTAATGAAAACGTTGTGTCATATTAAAACTTTTAAGCATGGTCTAGGCTAAGGAGACAGTTCAGTGGGTAAAGTTCTTGTTGTGGAAGTACATGACTAGGGATTCCCAGACCCCACATAAAAGCTGCTAAGTGTGGAGGCCCATTGGTAATCTCAACATCCAGGAGGCAGAGACAGAGGGTCAAAAAGCAAGCCACCCAGTTAGTCTAGCAGAATCATTGAGCTCTGGGTTTAAGTGAGAGACCTTGCCTCAATATACAAGGTGGAGAGTAACTGAAGAAGACAGCTGACCTCAAGCTCCAGCCTCTACAGGCACACAAGGACATGCACATTCATGTAAACACACATGCACACCCCTACACACACACTGAAAGGGTTTTCCATAGAACACGGTGGAAAACCCGACAACACCAAACATGTACAAACACTGTACAACAACATGCATGGATTTCACAAACATGAAATCAAGTGAAAAGTATACTCCCCCTGCCAAAAAAAAAAAAAATGATTTCTTAGTAAATCTATAAAGGCTGCGCCAAATGTCTGGTTCATGGTGCATTCTAAGGTGATGAAATCAGTATCGAAAGTGAAAGAGCCAATGCCAAAGATGCTTGAGCATGCTTTCCTGTGCAGGAAAAGAAGGATGAGGGGCATGGGGAGCCCCGGTTCCGCTGGCCTTGGTCCCTTTCTCGGCCTGGGTGGCAGCTCCTGATACAGGTGTTAGCGTGCCCACACTGGCCACTTATAGCCTATGTGTTTTTCTATATGTGTCTATTACAGTTTGTATACTGAATATCTGTAGCAGGAATCTTAAAAGTTCTTATTAATAAAAAACAAACCCAGGAGCCAGGTATTGGGGTGAACGCTGAAAAATCAGAGAAGCAGAACAAGCCACAGCTACCTTACCTCTCCAGTTCCTTAGCTGATCCTGTTTCCTCAGACTGGAAGCCTCTGTGTCCTCATCCGGAATGAATCTCAGCTGAACTGTGCTGCTCAAAGCCTAAAAGCTTAACTAGCTAAAAGCTGGTTAATCTCAATACCAGCCGTAGAAGACCTAGAGGTCTGTAAAGACAGGCAGTGATGAGGAGGTCATGTGGCTGGGTTTACAACCAATGAGAAGGGAGAACAGAAAGTCAATAAAAAGACAGACACACAGGAAGTAGGTCTCTTTCTGAGGGGAAGGATGGCAGTGGCAGCGAAGGGAAAGAAAGGCAGATTTAAGTCTCAGCTCTCAGCTACTGCTCTGACCTCTTGGGCTTTTAACTCTGCATTTGGCTCTGTGTTTCTTATTTAATAAGACTGTTACATCTACAAATATCCTCTTGTGTTGAAGGCTTGGTCCCCATTCTGGTGTTCAGTGATCAGGCTTTGGGAAGTGACTGGACCGTGAGGGTGCAGATGTCATCGGTGGGTTCATCCACTCAGGGGTTCGTATTTGATGACATGATTGGGAGGTAGAAGTGCCTAGCCGGAAGAAGCAAGTTATGGGAAGGGGCCACTCAAGGGTTCCCTCCTCTCTTCTTGTCATACTGATTTTTCTATTGCTGCGAAGAGATACTATAGCCAAGGTAACTTATAGAAGGAAGTACTAAACTGAGGCCTTGCTTACACATTCAGAGGGGAATTCCATTATCATCATGGCAGGGAGCATGGCAGACACCTTGGCACTAGATCAGTAGCTGAGAGCTACATCCTGATCTGAAAGTTGGAAGCAGACAGAGCAAGACATGGCCTGGCTTGGGCCTTGGAACTTCAAAGCCTGTTCCCAGTGGCGCACCTTCACCAACAAGACCACAGATCCCAATCCTTTCCAAGGCAGTCCCTCCAAGTAGGGATCAAGTATTCAAATAAATGAGCCTATGGGAGCTATTCTCATTGAAACCACCACTCTCCTCTCTCCCCTCCCCCTCCCCTCTTCTTTCCTCTCTCCCCTCTCTCCCCTCCCTCTCCCCACCACTCTCCTCTCTTCCCCTCCTCTTATCTCTCCTCTCCTCCCCTCTCCTCCTCTCTCCTCTGCTCTCCTCTCCTCTCCTTACCTCCTCTTCCTCTCCTCCCCTCTCCTCTGCTCTCCTCTCTTTTCCTCTCCTCTCCTCTCTCCTCCCCTCTTCCTCTCCTCTGCCCCTCCCTCTCTCCTTCCTAGCCTCTGAGAAATGAGTAGCCCTGCCCAACCACATGCTCCCTAGCACGATGCTCAACCTCTCTGTCTCAAACCAGCGAAGCCAAACCACCAAAGTGAGTGAGAACCTGTCCTCCTTTGAGATCTCTTTTGTTTTGTTTCAGGTACGGAGTGCTGAACCTAAGGCCTCCCACACGCTGGTCAAGCATGCACCACTGAGCTATATCTCCATGCCTCCTTTTATATTTTATTTTGAGATAGGGTCTCATTGTGTAGCCCCAGGCTATCCTTGCACTTGCCATCCTCCTACCCCAGCCTCCTAGGTGGTTGGAATGACAGAGCTGGACCACCAGGATGTCTGGTTAAGTTGTTTATCAGGTGCTTTGCTCCTGCAGTTAAAAGCAGGTTAGTAAAATGTGCTATGTACCCCAGAACCTCCAAAACACTCTCAAAACCTAGTCTCTAGTGCCTTCCTTTGGCTCTTCTGGGCACAAAGACTCAGACTAACCCCAGGAGTCTGTTGGATAGCAAATGCTGTGCCATTTTCCTCACGCCTTCCCTCCACACCTCACGTAGACCTTCCAGAACCTTCTGCTGTCACCTAGGCAGCAGCAGCCTCTACTGCTACAGAGGCAAGTGAATATTGCTGTTGGTGATGGATGGATGGAAGGTCTTTATTCAGCTAGATGTGGTTCCAAAGTCATAGGAATAATGCCCACGTTCTGTCTGGGTAATGATCCCACTTGGAGCAAGGCTAGAATTTGCTTTGTCCTAAGCTAGACTTCCAGGAACCTTTAATTTCCTCTCAGCCTTAACTGAATATATTTTGGTGACAGATGTGGGTTTGTAAATCCAAGAAAGGAACAGCATGGTATGATTGCTAACCTCTGTTGTCAACCTGAATGCATTTAAAATCACCTGGGAGACACATCTCTAGATGTGTCCATGAGGATATATCCAGAGAAGTTAACTGAGAGAGGAACGCCCACCCTAAATGGGCAGCACCATCCCACAGGCTCAATGAGAAGGCTAAAATCGTTCATATCTCTCTCTTCTTTATACTGTGGACACAATGTTCCCTGCCTCCTTGATGCATTACAACCCCCCCAAAAACAAATTAACCTTCCTTCCTTCCTCCCTCCCTCCTTCCTTCCTTCCTTCCTCCCTCTCTCCCTCCCTCCCTCCCTCCTTCCTTCCTTCCTTCCTTCCTTCCTTCCTTTCTTAAGTTCCTCCTGTTGGACATTTGTCACAGCAATGGGATAAGTCACTGGTCCATAATATCTGTGTTCCATGAACCCAGAGAGATGAGGACAGACTTTGGAAGAGAAAGGTAAGTGACAGCTGACCTCAGAGGAAAGGAGGAAGGGCCACCAGAGCGTGGCCAGTGCTAAAATTCTGCAGAGTCTTGTAAGGTACAGATATCATCAGTCAGTTTCCAGAGCTAAAGTCCCCTTGACCTAGCAGCTCTATAAATTATGCATCTGCACACCAAGACTCCATTAGTCTAAAGTGCGTTTTGAGTGGTTCTGGAAGGACAAGCAGACAACTAACTACAGTGGTTCTCTTGAGGACATGGGACAGCCCCGCTGATCAGAGAAGACTTTTGACTCACTCTGATGTTTACAAGGAGAATTCCTGCATTTGAAAATGTGAAGGGAAGAAATAAAATCTGATTGCTAAATGTTAATGGCTGCCAGTATACTGCTGTTGGGCGAAGAGATGAGTGGCCTCTGTCTGGACGTTGCTGAGACAGCTGGAGATTCATAGTTCCTGAACGTGAACTGGGGTGTGAATAAGGGACCATAGTGTGAGATGGTTTGGTCCAGCTAGGTAGTTCTATGGTCTTCACTCTAGGGGAGCACACCAGCAGGATTGGGTCTCAGGGAGCTTGGGAAGCTCCTCCAGCTACAAATGGTAATGTAGAAATGAATAAAAAGTACAAAGCAAAGGGACAGACTGGCCATGGCGGTGGTCTGTAAGTTCAGCATCTGGGAGGTAGAAGCAGGGGGATCAGGAGTTTCAGGCCAGTTTCAGTTATGCAGCAAGTTTGAGGCCAGTCTGGGCTACATAAAGCCCTGTCTCAAACAAATCAAAACAAAAAAGCGAATGGAGGAGGCATTCTCGACAGCCCTCAAGACGTGTGGGGAGAGCGTGTGTGGAGGTCAGAGGACAACTTGCAGGAGTTAATTCTCTCCTACCATGTGGGTCTCAGGGACTGAACTCAGATCACCAGACTTGGCAGCAGGTGCTTTTACCCCAATGAACCTCTCACTGATCCCAGAGTACCCTTGTTACTGCATCTCCCCACTCCCGCAAGGGCTGATCATTTATTTGTTATTTTTAAAGACTTTGATTGAACTCAGAAGTAGAAAACTCTCAGCGAGGACAGCCTACATCTCTTGGCAATCTGTTCCTAGCATTTTTCTTTGGCTACCTTCATTCTCTTGGCCAAAAGTTTAGCACATTCTGAAGCCTCCTCCTCATTTTTCTTGTGAGTTGTCTCTTCAAGGCAATAGATTGACACTTGTGTTGCAGGACACATGGAGTAACAAGATGCTGAATCTTGGTTGCTTTGGTCCTGGACTTCTTACCTTCTTTGTTTAAGGGCTTTCTGACACATAGTGTTGGACATCATCTTCTTTAGAGAGACTGAAAAGCTTTCAGATTCTGCAGCTCTTTTAGGTCCCGCAGATGAGGCACAGTAGTATCTGTCAGTCCAGGAATATCTCCCCCCACTTTTTTTTATATACAATAGCTAAGTTGAGAACACTCAGATTGGCACCCACAGTGCATCCTCAGCCAGACCTGTGTTTTCTCTTTCCAGTTCTCCCCTGTCTATAACAAGAATGCCCCTGACTCAACAGCCGGTGCACTCTGAGGTGAGTCAAAACCTTGTTTGTCGTTCCCACCACTGACTTGGACTACACAACCCTTCCATCTTCACCCAGAGCATCCGCAGCCACTTCTATGGCCCTGGATTCTCACAGAAAGCACGAAGCTTGCGTTCATCGTCCACTCCAATGCGTTTCTGACAGTGGGTGGCTGGGAAAGAGAGATTCAACTTCATCTTGACACAGCCAACCGCCAACACCACGTAAAAGAGGTTGTCATTTCATCTCAACGAGCACTGACTGTATCTGGTTTGTTTGTTTTCACCAACTTGATTGACATACAGACTTTACTGGGACACAGGTAACATTCTATCTAAATTGCTTATTCAGATCTTGCAAGATTACATGCTGCTTTTAATCCTTGTCTTTCAAGCATGTGACATGACAGCATTAATGAATGAAAGTACCACTGCATTGCTGGTTTTTTGTTTGTTTTTGAGACAGGGTTTCTCTGTGAAACTGCCCTGGCTGTCCTGGAACTCGCTCTGCAGAGCAGGCTGGCCTCGAACTCACAGAGATCTGCCTCTCTGCCTCCTGGATGTTGAGATTAAAGGCATGTACGGCCACCACCTGGTGCATTGTTGGTTTTATTTGTACTAAAATATTAAAAGTGGGGACAGAGAGACGGCTCTTCCAGAGACGCTAGTTTAGTTCCCAACAGCTATATCACAGGTAAGTCACAACCACCTCTAACTCCAGCTCTGGGGACTCCAACCGTCTCTTCAGGCCTCTGTGGGCACCTGCTCACAGGTAGCATACACACACACAAATAAAATCTTTAAGATATTATAAAGATTTAAACAGAGTGATCTAGGAAATATGTGAGCCAGCTTAACACAGTTGGTAACTGCCTCTTCTTACTAAAGACTGGGGCTGCAATGCACAGGCCTGCCGCTGTATTGGTGAAGTCACACCGCGGTCACTACTTTAGATGTTTCCACTAGAGGGCGTCAGCAGACCTCTAAGTGGGGCTCATAAACTAGGGCACAAGAGGAGAGGATCTTTTCTTTCAGGTGTCAACAACCTGCAGGCAGTGTGCCAGCTTTGCCTTTCACAGAATGAACAGAGTTCTTGTTTTGTTGCTGAGTTTTTGTTTATGGGGATTTAGGGATTGAACCCAGGACTTCACACACATTAGGTTAACACTAACCACTGAACTCCATCTCTTTTCTTTAAAAACGTTTATACTGAGACAAGGTTTTACTAAGTTGCCTTGAACTCACTGTGTAGCCCAAGCAGGTCTTGAAATTTCAATCCCCCTGTCTTAACCTCCCCTACAGCTGGGATTATAGGCTTGTGCCACCAGACTCCAGCTAAATAAAGTTTTCTTGGACCATTACTGTGTATATTCATTGACTTTTGATCCAGGATGGCTTTCACATTACAAGGGTAGAATCGAACAGTGGTAACAGAAATACCATATCCCTCAAAGCCTGTACATTTACTATACAGTCTTTGCAGACAAAGCTTGCTCCCTTCATTCCAGATATTCCCCAAAATGGTCTGTGGGCCTGATAAGGGTCTACATCCACAATTATAATAGCTCCACTAAGATGGGTACTACAATTATCCCCACTGCACATATTTGAAACAGACACAGTGAGGCTAAATGAAATTCCCAGAGTCACACTGCCAATAATTACTGGAGCTGAAATTTGAACCCAGGTAGCATGGTTCTAGAGGCTGCTCACTAAACAACCAAGGACAAGGCTTCCTAAAAGTTTGTGCAAGGGACAGAAGAAGTCCAAAGTGGCCACACACAAGACCTTTTGGAAACAATGTGGAAAGCTGGAGAAAGATGGAGACACACAAGACCTTTTGATAACAATGTGGAAAGCTGAAGAAAGACGGAGCTGCACTCCAAGTGATAGACTATATGCAGCTTCAAAGGCAGGAGCCTGGCAGTTCACAGCCAAGCCCAGCGGTGGAACTAGAGCGATGCCAACCGTGCCAGCAAGAACGTGTGTTTCAGCAGTATACCCTCTCCCAGGGTTACTGCAGAGAGCTCAATCAAAGTGAGAGGTTAGGGGGATGGAAAGACAGCTCAGTCCAGAAAGTGCTTGCTCTGGAAGTATGAGGACCTGAGCTTGAATCTGTGGCACCACATAAAAGCCAGGTGTGGTGTGCAGCCACCAGGCAGATTCCCTGGAATCCACTAGCCACCTAGTCTAGCCGCACTGGTGAATCCTGGGTTTAGGGAGAGGTACTGCCTCAAAAAGATGAAGTGAGGAGTCTTTGGGAAAGAGTCTGATATCAACCTTTGGTCAGGCATGCGCACGAATACACAAATGCAAAAAGATAAAAGAAAGGAAGGTCTGAGCCATGGTCGGTGCCTCACTGTCTTTCACACTCTAACGTCAGAGCCAATGTGCCTCTTTCCTTAGTATGCAGTAATCACCTGAAAGAACCCAAGAGACAAGGCTGGAGAGGGCTATTCGGGGTGCGAGTGCCAGAATGCAGGAATATTGAAAGCCAGGTGGAAGCTGCTCACCACACAAGCATCCGAGTGGCCACAGCAATGAGAAAAGCCTAGCGGTGAAAGACTGACCCCCTGACTTCAGTTCCCACTCCTCAGAGTTGACTTTGCTTGTAACTTCATAGGGGGACTTTTTTTTTTTTTTTTTTTTTTGAAGTTGCTGAGAAACAACTGGCAGGTCAGTCCCCACCGGACTCTATCTGGAGACTCCAACAATGTTTCCATCTGCACTGACGGATTTATGTTCTCAGCCGTGAGTCAGACCCAGTAGACTTCTTGGCACCTAGAGGATGACAAACTTCTCAATGTTATCAGCTTCAGCTGGTGTAGAAGTGAGGCTTTGTACACGAACACTGAGGAGCCTAAGCAAAATCGACACATTAAAAATGTGGACGCTGTTTCACATTACTGGCATGTGCTGGTGGCTGACGGTGGTTAGGGTTAGTGGGGTTCAAAGCAGGTTTGGAAAATATATTTAATGTGTTGGAATTGCATATCCTTCATAAACTATCTTTGAAGGTCTAGGGGTGTTGCCCAGGGCAAGGGCACTTACCTAACATGTGTGAGGCCCTGGGCTCCATCTCCAGTACAGAAAAAAAAAAATTACCTTTTTTCTGAGCAACCTAAATATTCTGATTGGAGGGGGGTGTTCTGATTAAGGAGAAAAGCTTGGAAGTTACAAGGAATAATGTTTTTAAGATTTAAAAAAATTGTGTGTGTGTGTGTGTGTGTGTGTGTGTGCGTTATGCAGGTATGTGAGTGCAAGTGTCTGCAGAGACCAAAGAGGGTGTTGGGTTTCCCTGGAGTTGGGGTTAAAGGTGATAGTGAGTCACCTGACATGGATGCTGGGAACAGAATTGTGTCCTGTGGGAGTCCAACAAGGGTCTTAACTGCCGAGCGGTCTCTCCAGCCCCAGAAATCATTTTCATTTCTGGAACTGGCATGGTGCCAGATTGGAACTGTGACAGAGAGCTGTAACTACACCCAGTTACCGTGACACAGACACACAACTGCAACCAGTTACTGTGACAGACACACAA